>JASCZW010000004.1:0-212033 GCA_034211315.2 Aedes japonicus | reverse complement strand
AGAAATTGTTTTTTTTTTCGATTGATTCACGCATTTTGAAGTTACAGATCATGGAACTTGAGAAAAGAAAATTAACTGTGCACAAACATCCAGAGAATCTTCCGCGGTCTCTCTCAAAAATAGCATAAGTGTTAAAATTCCCAAAGTTAACGGTATATCTTGTAATCAAACGTTACTCTGAGTGTGGATAGAGTATAGCGCATCGATCATAAAAGTGGCACTAGGGACAAAGAGCTGAGGAGAAAGGTGTTGAGGTACGTGAAAGGCAACCCAGTTGTCTCCATACGTGACTTGGCAAAGAAATACGATTCCAGCTTTTCCATCGAATGCGTAACATCCTTTTAAGAGAAGGATTCAAGTCTTTTTGTGCCAGTAAATATCCAAATCGCACCCTGAAACAAAATTTAGGGGCCAAAAAGCGAGCACGATTACACGATACGAATGAGTTTTGACGAAATTTGATGGCTGTATTTAATGGATGGCGAAAGATGCGTCAAAATTGATTTTAAACAAATCCCCGGACGAAAATTTTACCTGACAACTGGTCGTGGGGATGTTCCTTCCAGGTATAAATTTGTTTTGGCTGATAAGTTTGCTCGAAAACTAATGATTTGGCAAGGAATCTTGCAGGGACTCACACAATGGCGTCGAAGGTTTACATTAAAGAGTATCTGAAAAAGCAGATTTTACCCTTTATTCGGCAACACTTGACCAACGTTATGTTTTGGCCGGATCTAGCCAGCTGCCACTACTCTAAGGAGGAACTAGAATGGCATGCTGCAAACTATGTTAATTTCGTCGCCAAAGAGATCGATCCTCCAAATTGCCCTGAGTTCAGACCGATCGAAAAATATTGTGCAATTGTCAGGCGAAAACTCCGAGGATGCGATAAAGAAGTGAAAAATGTACAACAAATGCGTTCAAAGTGGAATAAGTTCGCCGGTACAGTGTCACCAGCGAATTTGCACATAATGACATCGATCACAAGTAAAGACAGTTCGTTCGGAACGGTAAAATGTAATAATTTATTATATATCGTTTGAAAACTTAATAAATACCCTTAAATGGGGCTTTAGTGTCCTTAATGCCATTTCACAGTTCTTAGTTGAGAGTTTCTTATGTCATTTAGTTTGATTATGCGTAATGCACTATCATACCAAATGCCCACGGAGTTGAGAAATTTTCTGTTAAGAAAAATTCCTAGACATGGAAATCGAATCCAGCCACCTGCCGACGGAGCTGAGGGATATCCTATCATATGCATATTTCAAGTCTGCTTGTTGTCCTAAATTATGCTGTTTTTTTTATCATTGATCATAAGTCAAGTATTTATATAAGAATTGATTACGTACTTCTTGGAAGTGAAATTTTACATCTAAATTTCTCACACAGTTAGTATACTGTTTACACATTGCAACTTTGTTCAAAAGTGAATTTTCAGACGCAACTGATACTGGTTTACGCTTAGATGTAATACCAGTCCTAAGAATCTCCTTGAAACCATCACCTCATAAACAGTCAACAACACCATCTCAAATTGAGAAATAAACGAAGTTGTTTTCGCAAAGCTCCAAAATCTCAAACAGCGCACACAACCTGAGCAAAGCTGCAAGGAAATAGAATTTGCCTCTCCCTGAGAAACATTACATCAGCTCAAAACTTTCCTCATTTCAAACGGTTGATGTAACAAATTCTAAAATCAAATATTAGCCATTTCAATTTCCGTCCTCATCCCGTTTTCCCAACCAACACCATGATATCAAGCATTACAATCACACAAAGCAGTCCATTCACGTAGATTTTCTGGAACGGCAAATCGGCACAGTCCTGGCTCATGGCGGCGGCGGCGGCTAGGAAAAGCTTTGTACTCCTTCGGCCTGGAAAAACACAAGCAAGCTGTGCGTCGTGAGAACACAATGTCTCACTCCCCGCTCGCACCAGGAGAAAAGTAGCGTGAAACGATTTGCAAGCACTTTCATGAGGCAGAAATCGCAAAAACGTCTAATCAAAAGATAAACAGATTTCCCTGCCTGAACCCTCCCCACTTCTTCCCAGCAATCGACGAAATTTAAATACACATCCACTTACATGTACACATGTAACGGACGTCATCGTCGTCGTCGTCCTCATCCTCACTGCCTTCGGAAAAAGAAGCCACAGCGAAAGGAACGAAGCGAGCGAAAACTTTTGATGCCTCTGATGTGAAAAGTTTGTCTTCATCATTCCGGTTTTCTCGCTTGTACTACAAGATCATTCTGGTTCGCTGCGATGGCGTCTTGCTTGTCTTGTTCTTCCGCTTGCCGCCAAGGGGAATGGGGGGCTTTAGCGGGCAGCGATTCGAACACACCTTAATGTGTTTATGTGCCAAACTAGGAAAGTGATTTCAGTATGAAGTAAATACATCCAACACAGGTAACCAATAAGCAGTTCCAAAGTGTCTTTGGAATTAAGTCACCTTAAATGAAATATAAATGCCGGTTTTGACCCAATATACGGCTGCTTTACTGCAACGCTATGATAATGCTTCATCAATGCTATTTTGCATTCGAAATGCTTAATACAGGCTACAAGCAGTTAAATAGCATTTGAAATCCAACTTAACTACAGATAGCATTCAAGAAACTGATATAATGCCAATATAATGTTTGTAGCAGTTGAAATGCAGATTTAGGGTTGATTTACTGCATATGCTAATGTATTTTGGCTACCTGGGTAGTAATGAAATTAGACAATCTTAAAAATTTCCATTCCATTCATGTGTTTGGGAGGTATGATTCAAAAAAAAAAAGTGCTTTTGTTAAATACAAGATTCCAATGAATCATTTTTCGTAATCAGTTTTATTCTCACAAGTCACGGTGAAAATGCAAACTGGCTTACATATTTTTCAGGACATCAAGCCTAATGAGAAGAAATCTTTTTATTTTTTAAATTTCATGTTGCAACAACTAATATTATTCGTATTTTTCAGTGCAGTTTTTAAAACTCGGTTCGACAAGTGTCGTTTCGCCTAATTTTAACATTTGGTCCCGTTTCGATTTATCCTACCTGTCCATTTTACACCTAGATTCCCTATAGGATTATGTTAGGTAGTATGACATGCTTTTCGCCATGGTGAGATAGAGAAGCTCCGTACGGTTGTGTCGAGTGCGATTCTGTTGATGTAGTAAATCAAACCATCAGTTCCTGCTTCCCGTAGTGAAGTCGACGATGTTCCATCGACCGTCTGATCATAATCAACATAGTACAGTTTACTTTCCTATTAGCATCTGTCGTTACCATTCCTGCGTTGAAAAGGTGGGAACGAAATTAATGTAATGGTTTTTCGTTTGTTTGTTGTAATGGCAGGGTTCAGTAATTTCGGTAAGTGTGCTGAGTAAGGACAGTTGCACAGTGGGATGAATCTTCCGGTTTGTGAATGGATTTTTTACCAATTCTGGGCTTATCTGATTCATGCAGCGCTGTGTTCCATTTGGCTAGTGTTTGATTTTACAGTCAATCCTTGTCTTTACTTCATCACAACTCATAATATCATTATGTTTATTAGTATTGCTTTATTGATTTTAATACATAGATGATTTAAACATTACTTTTTGTTTTTTTATGTTAAATTGTCTTAAACACTCTCTCAATTATATCTTCCCTTCCCTAACTCAGGAGCAATAACTATTAGGCCAGCAAAACTAAAGCGGAATGCTGTTATAAAATCAGCACCAAGCAGCAAATGGTGGCCACGGCAACAGTTAATTATAATGTTTAAATGTTAGTTTTGTAAAATTTAAATAGATTAAACCAACTCTTTCAGGATACCTCATATCAAGATTTTGGTGAAATGCTGCTATCGCTGAAAACGAACGAAAACGTGCTCAAACGCGAATCACAGAACTCTACACTCTAACACTCAACAACGTTTCTTGCATTTCAGGATCAACCGAATGGAGATCGTGTATAAAAGATACGAATGATTTTAGTATTTTCAATCTACATAAATATATACACTATGATAAAAATATTTCATGGGAATGGGAGGGACCATCAGGGCACCCGATTGAAGCACTCTGGATGGGGAGAGTGTAAATGCCAATTCCCCATTGCTAACAGTTTGTGAATAGAGGGCGGGCTCTTCTCCTCGCCCATTGGGACATCCATGTTAAATGGCTTGCTCTGTTCACCAAAGCAGAATGCTAAGATGGAACAGTTGGTTCAATTATTTTTCGTTTCAGTGTCCTCTTAAAAAATTAATAACGGTCCCTTTCGAATGAGCACTCCGCAGTAAACGGGTTGACAGATCTTGTTATGCTCATGCTGTGCAAACAAAGACCAAAGTACCTTGAAAACAAGGTAAAGTAGATTGCCAGTTGTCATATTATTCTCACATCCACGGTCATTAGAGCTAATTCATTGTTGAGTAAATTTTACTCAATTTTATAAATATATCTAAATCGTCAAACGCTGAGTAATCGTATTTTATGAATTTGTATTATTGTTATTCAAAACGCAAGAAAACTGCGCCAAACTGAATTTTGAGATAGCTACATATTATTTTTCTCAATAATATAAAATGGATCGGATAACGTCTTTGTCAATTTGCTTTTCGGAAGTTAATTTAAACTCTAAATCGTATTCGAAAATAAATAACCAGTGGCAACATGGAGAAGATAGCACGCACCGTAAATGTGGGAACGTATCTTAATAAAGCTAAGCTGTTCTTGACAGGGATTTGTTAATTTTTAATAGCACATTACATTACAGGTTAACCAAACATTTTCGAAACACTTTCTGACGTATGAATTGAGACCAGACTATAAGGGGTTTATTGGCAAAATGCCTTTTATATATTGCGGGTAAATTCATTGGTGTTGAAAATGGTAAGCAAGCATTTCATCACCCTTGCCTTGTCGCTTGATTTTAGAGATTTAATAGTCGAGCCCTCAATTTTTGTTTTCTAATAAAAAAATAATACAGTGACCTTTCGCTAATTGCGATTTCGTTAATAGCAAGTTCACTAAATAGAACGTGCTGCAAATAAAAAGCAATTAACTGTCACATGCAAAGGTCAAGCAGAAATCTGTCATTTAACTCACGGGGTTCATAAGTTTTTGACAGTCGATTCGATGCTGTCAAATGTATACACATCAAACTTACATATTACAGAGCATACTCGGGCATTACTGAGGACTAACGAGCAAATGCCAGTTCGTGGACACCGCCGCAACATCAGCGGAACTTCATCTATGGATGGACCTATGCCATTGACCATATGATCCGATGGACAAAAGTTATATCTGCATTCAAATAATTGTCAAATTTAGTAGTTATATTCTTTTTAATGTTGCAGCCAGTGATCAATGAACTGAATGATTACCAACCCACACATTATTTTTATATCGCGGAGCCGATGAAGGCAGGCCCATCCCAAGTAACAATTTTAGTTTTATTCGAACCGTATAGCACTCCTCCCGGCTTTGTTGAAAAATCTACACTCAAAACTGTTTTGTCCACCAATACCTCCTCTATACATCTTTAAAGCCGAAATGTGTAAAAAATGGCCCACTCTATAAACGGTTGTGAAAACAAATTAATAAAACCTTTACAAGACCATAAAGGTTTTGAAAATGTTCTAGTAAAAGATAAAACCTTTTTGGCTGCGATCAAAACCAGCACAGGGCCAAATCACTACAGCTGTCAAACTTCACGGTGATATCGTGGTTGGTTTTTGTTGTTCTGCTTTGTTCGATTCTCTGCTCTTCTGATTAATTCAACATTAAATAATACCTAACAAAACAGTTCCAGTGTTGCGAGAAATTTTGTTTGATAGCAAAATATCCAAAACAAATAGAATTTCTTATAGCGTATCGTCCTCCAAATCATATGCGCATAAATTTTATGGTGAATATTTGCCGATAAGAGCCGAAAATAAATGCGCCTTGGAGATTATGTGAGTTAACATCAACGAAGACAAAATTGAAAGAAATAAATTAATCATGAATTTCCTGAAAATTTATGGAATTCAATAAGGTTATCTAAAACAATGCTAAAATTGGTCTCCGATCTACAGTTCATTTGCATTACATTTAAAATTTGGTGTATATATTTTTCCACATTTAAATTATTTCATATGTGTAGTTTGTAGTTATTTGTAGTTATAACATATATTTCAATATGGCGATTCGAAGAAATCACAGTTTTGCCTAAAAGCCAATTTATCTTCGCAATGGCTACTATAAAACTATTTTGTCATTTGGTGATTTTCGTCAATGCCAATTTGCCATTTTATGCATTTACTGGTGACAAAACAGTTGAATGCTCTTTCAACTGATCATAATAAGATAATTTGAATGAATCCTAAGACGGCATTTCTTAACAGCTTTGTGCGAGTTCATAAAGTCAAAATAAAACCTTTGATAGGAGTAAAAGCAATTTTAGAATGCAAGGTTTAAAGATTGTTGTAAAGAAGCTGTGTAGGTCCTCATAAACCTAAAATTTGAAACATATTGTCACCTCGAAGTGCCATAATAGAACCAAATTGATTTCTAGTGGTTGCATAAAACATGAATAAATTGAATCCTAGAGGGTTTGAGCTGTTTAGTGGAATACCTGTAACTAGAAATTAGAAGAAGAATTAGTATCTTCCATTTAATTCCAACTACCTTTGCTTATCTTCGACAGATACGCGTATTTCGTCTACAATGTGCAGACTTCTTCAGTGTCTCGTACTAATAACTCGACCGATTGTAGACGAAATACGCGTATCTGTCGAAGATAAGCAAAGGTAGTTGAATAAATGGAAGATACTAATTCTTCTTCTAATGAATAAATTGATTTCTGTTTTGTTTTGGTTGTTAAATAACAGGAAATTCGATGTTTTTCAGATGGACTTTAATGATTTTTATAGCATCTTTTGCGGAGACGAAATAAAAATATACTCATTTGCATGTATTTTTGTTTTAATGTTTATGAGTAAATTCAACTCAAAACTTAACACATTTCAGGATTAGGGGATATTTTTACTATCGTACATGTTTGGTCCAAAGGCTCTCGGAATGTTACAAAACATTGTCCACTTGTAGAGTTCAAAGATAAATGACCGAAAAAAATTAAAAAAACCAGGGTTGTCAGTTTTTGGGAAAACGCCAATTGAAGTTTTCCGATTTTAACGTTCCTCACTAAATTCAAAAATTAATAATTCAAGAACGTTTCATCGTTGAACAATTTTTTTCAAATTTTAATGGAGTTTTCTCATGAATTCGGAAAAAATATAATTAGAAAAAAACTGCAATATTTACCACAGTGGAGCTTAAAAGTAATGTGCATTAGCATAAGACAAGTAATGGTCAAGAAATGCTTTTGTATGCAGTTGAAAAGTAAGGAAAAGTGAAGACGGTTTCATTACATCAGTAACGCCTACTCATGTGAATTAAATGGGGCAGTCTATTTCTGTTTTTACACTTCCTCAAGGCTATATGTGCCAGAAATCAATTTCCAAATACTAGAGGTGTTTGAAAGACACAACTTCTAATGTGACACGGTCATGTTTCTCTACGTGGCATTTACTTTAACAACTTTAGAGAGAAATCCGGTAAGGGAACGTCCATTAATCATGCCACGCAAAAAGTGATTTGGTATACCCTTTCCCCTTGTAATGGTTTTTGTATGGACCTTCAAATTGTTTTGTTTGGATTGTCACGTTTTCCCAAACACCCCGTCCCCCCTTACTGCGTGACATAATTAGAGGACCTTCCCTAACGTGTTGTATGCTGATCTTCTTGCTGTCCACTCCAAAGGTTGCATGTTGATGAGAAGGATATTCACAATTACAAACATTATTATTAAAATATTGAGCTTTTTAGTAAAATAAATCAAGAAAAATGACTGAATAAGTGTGATACTCAAGGGGCGGGTCTCTCATCACACTTTTCTCCTGTGCATTTTTTTCAGTGTGTCTACAAGTGCTGCAGTGTTTTGGAAGTTCCCGTAATGTACCCAAATTGTAATTTTCTGCTAAGCTTGGCAACCAAGCAATGCATATTGGCAAGGTTGCTGGTTTCTTATTTCTATGAGCTCAACTGTCAAATGTGTTCCTCAGTTTCACCCATGTGGTATGGATTGAAAATCGATGTGCCGCAGTTATGAAACATTTTCGTCTTATGTGTAAGACATCGTGGCTGGCACACTGTTTTAAGCGACTTACCCTTGGTCGATATTGGGAAACAATCATCATCGCGTTTTTGATCACCTCAAATATCAGTGCTAGTTGGCACAAAAAAGTTCAGTAATACCGTATTCCTCCAATCAAATTGTATACATTATACCTACATGCAAAAATTCAACCAAAGCTTGCATTTGGTTGACTTTGGAATTAAAACTGCTTCAATTTCATGCATTTCTGAAGACATTTCATAACTATTTGTTTGCTTTTCCTTTTCCGTACCACTACATAATCATTCACTGCAATAAAATTACTATCCACTCCTAGAGCCTCGCATGGAGTTGAGAAATTATCTGCTTCTGACAAATTTCATCAACGATCGTTACTCCGCGGATGGGTGAACACAAAAAACAACAATCAAATCATACGGACGTTTCTTTTTGTCAATCTTGACAATTATAGATGTTTTCAGAAATTACTATACATGAAATGAAAGGGACCGAGGGTCGATCACAAATGCCGTTTGTGATTTCTGATAAGCACGAGAGTATCTAATCGTTTATCGTTGATTGCACAGGGGGCAAAAATGCTCCCAAATTCTCATTAATTTAGACGGTACAATGTGTTCGGAAAAACTACTTATCTTATGGAAAAAAATACGGAGAATCAAATGGTGTTAAAGATACTGCATTATTACCTGATAGAGTATTTCGGAGTAACATCGTAAATGGCTTCTACTACAGGTTCCCCGGGAATGTTTCGGTAGTTCTGGGAGTGGCCAACATGGTCAAGAATCCATTTTAAGTTTATAATATAATTTGTGATGAAAAACCAAGAAAAAAAAACTGTCGCATGGCACGTTTTGAGTAAAACAAGGAGTTAACCGCATACAGGACCCTTTCTCAGAACCTGTTTCAAGGAAATTGCCATATCTCAGTTAATTTAAGGCAGATTCTTGTAATCGACACTTCTTTTGCTTGGTCAATATTTTGTCTTTACGTGTATTTACTAAAAAAATTGTTTGACAACGAAATCTAGTACAAAATTACATCACAAATTCAACATGTAAGATAGTCTCTACGGATATTTGGAACAACTCCGGTGTCCGAGGGCATGGTCTATTATATTACCGAGATATAAAACTACATTAATTTTCCAGTTGAATAGAGAAATCTGATAATAGGGTATGTGTCCCTTAACTCAGCCTAATATGCAACAATCGATTACAATTTTTATTATAACTCATAAAGTATTTGAGCTGGAAACAAAATTTAATTAGCTATACACTTGCTAACATATGTTCAATAAGCCATCTGGTAGTATGTACCACGAAAAGTTACACAACTCGTTGTATAAAGTAAGAAGCTTTCGAGGGATATGGATGTAATGTCGGTTTATGGGTATCAAATTGGGTCTAATTTCGGATGCAAGTTCGTCCCATTCGATGGATTTGTGATTAAATGTTGTCTAGGCACGATTTTTTTGGCTGATTTTCTGATTCAATGCGTTGCCAGCTGTATTCGTTCTACCTAAAAAACAATTTCATTAATCAAACTAAATTTAAACTGCTAAAAAACACTTAAGTAATTTTTAAATATGATTTAACGGCCATTCGGGAATCAAAACATTACAATTCGCTCTACACAGATTTTGTTCCTTTAATTTGTGTTAAAAAAATTTGTGTTGTGAAAAACATTGAACCAAAACTCAGACATTTGTATCGAAAATGTTACCAATAAGAACATTTTTACTACGCTTTTCATACAACAGGCCATAGTTAGGAACATAGAAAAAAAAATATGTCCCTAACATTGGGTCCATTTTTTTCTTGTTAAATCATTGTTAGTTTACCTATGTGACCTGTTAGATTATAAAATGTGACTATATTCTGTACATCTTGGCTGCATTATTTGGTTTTTAGGTTTAATTTCTGGCAAATTAAGATCTTTCGAAGATCGTGTAGATAATCTGTTCAGCTTAACCAGTAAAGTCACGATGTCTAGAAAGTTAAGGAAATCGAAAATTACGCGGAAGTGAACAACTATAAATTGATTAATAATGTCTTTTGTAGTCGATGTTTATTAAAATGAAACTTTTTGTCCATGTTGTATCTTATTTCTAAGATCAATAAGATATAAATAAAAAAACTCAATCAATTTTATCAATAAATTCATAATATACCAATAAATTTAATAATTCAATTCAATCTTCGAATGAATCATATGTTAAAATGACAATCTTCTGAACCATGGTAGCCATGTTTTTTTTTCAAATTTGAGGAGAAATCGGGTGAAATGGAACATTTACTGAGACAACCTCAAACCAGACCATACCCATCCGATTTTCTAGACATTTTTGCATAAGTACAGTGCAAGTGAGAGTAATATTAAAGAAAATAATCTAAAAACTAAGATAAACAAGAATTCAGCCTATCGTTTATCAAAATGAACCCTCCTGCCATCCAACATTCAAGTGCTTCGTCGTGAATGTTCAGACGATTTCTCGGCTTGCAACAAAAAGAGTATCACGTCAACACATCCCTAGCCGTTCCTTATTTGTCCTGCATTGCGGGCGCGGCCGGCACCGGTATTGCCTTAATTTAGGATCACCGGTTTTTACACATTGAGGATGTATGTTAGTGCCTAGCATCATCTGTTGGTTGTTTGTGCAATTATAGGTGATCTAGCAATAACGGAGTAGCAACCTTGGGCCATGCTCCAGTTGGTTTATGATTTGTATGTATGTATGTATGTATGGTAGCCACCATCCCCTCTAGCCCTTGGCTTGGATGCAGCTCCACTTAACAGCAAGATCAAATTGGGCCACCGATCTGAATTCGCACTATCGCTGTATGAAGGGCCAAAAACGGAGGGGTGGACCCGTAAGCAGAGACACTTACACGAAATCCACGGGAAATTAAGAATCTCCTTCCAACGATATGATCCAACAAATCGAATAACACAATTCGCAATACTCATTAAGCTTTCTACAGGATGGCTTGTTAAGAAGGGCGCGTCACTCTCCCTGAAACTGTTGGAGTAGAACTCGCAGCACCACACTCGAATCGGTAGGATAAATGATACTGTTTGTTCCCTCTAGACTCAGGCAGTCAATCAAACCATCGTCCAGTTTCAGCTTGAATGATACCCTGGTGCTCCCTCCCAACCCAGTATTTATTATATTTATATAAATATAGATGTAATGTAATAATAATATGTTATATATGATTATATAGTAGAGCAAAAATTATATAAGGATATTTAGTTAAATTATGTAATAGTTGGAGTTCACGAGCCTATGATAACCATGTTAAACTAAATTAATTAACCTGCTGAAATAATAATATTAAGGCAGTAATAATAATATGCAGCTTCGTACCACTTTGTATCACTGATGGGTGACTGTATCTCTGGAATGTGAAGGTCATCTTGTTATTCATTGAGGTATAAATATCAATAAAGCATTCAATTGTATATAAAACCATAATATTATATTATTACGTATTTAATCATGACATATAGATATATAACCTTCTGGAATGAAGAGCATTTATTAATTTTGATTATTATTTGATATAATGTAATAAAATAATTATACCGGCGGATCACCAAACTGAAGCAATTAAAATTTTATTAATTATTTTATTACTTCTTCCATAATATTATATTTATGATATGCAATTAATAATGATGAACAGCTGTGTTCCTCTGAACCGCTCAAATAGTAGTTGATGATCGTGTACTGAAATGTTAAGGTCATATTACGCCATTTAATGGAAAATATAATGAAGGAATTAAAGGTTGAGTGGTCGAGAGAGTCGTCAACATTTCTATTAATGAAAATATGCTAGAGCTTGTAAAAAACATGCATCATATAATAACACATACTAGTATCTACACATCTATATATACATCCATTGCTACTTTCGAGAAGGCCACTCCGACGGTGCTAGATACAGCTGAAAATTGATCCCCATTCTTACTGCTGCTTCTACAGAAGATGATCATCCTATAACCGCAAGACCTCCTCTCCTAAACTGTATGGTACCTGAGAGAAATTTACCTTTCTGGCGTAATACATGTGATGAAATATACAGAATTAGGCTATGAATAAACAATGTCCTATAAGATAAAATATATAGTGAGGGTATATTGTAATATGAATTGAAAATTACATGTGTGCCGACTGCTGTTTTGTTGCAATTGTAGACAAACTTGCGCATCCATTATGAACCAGAAAATTTAGGCAAATGTATGACCGCCATGAAAAAAAGAATTTTAAATTTTAAATTATTTTGTAATACCCTGACGACCTGGAAGACCTGAAAGATATGAGAATGGAAAATTATGATATGATGTACCGGTCGCACCCCTCACTTCGCTATTGTCGGATTGACAACATTGCCCAGGCTACGCCAACCAGCGTCTCCATGTTTCAGCTGGCAGTCTTTTGTGATCATATGACTCGTGGAGGCGTGAGGTAGGAACTTGTGAGGACCAGAGGTCGGTCGCACCCTCCTGCCAAGTTGTCAACTCACCATTTGAAGCCCTGCTCAATTTTGGTTTATGATTTGTACTCCTCAAAAGCAACATCAACAGCTTGACTTAGCAGGTCGCAAAAATTCAAATAGTTCATCAAACTTTCGTTGCAACTATGTCTCTCATATGCCTTGTTTGCTTATTACAGTTTTTCCTTTCCGTGAGCTCTCACGGTTTTTCTGTTTTGTCTTTTTGCGATTGTGATTTCTACGTTATTTTTAATTCCTGAATCCTGAAGTCCAAGATCAATGTGCTTTGGCATCGGTTTATGCCTAGAACATGTCCAAGGTGGCTTAGCAAGTATCATGGAACACAAATTATTTGCGGTGTCCTCAAATTTAACGCCCATAGTATCTTTTTCAAAATTCTTATAATAATTAGAAATGAGAAGACAAGTTAGTAGTTTATACCTACCTTTTATACCTACCTATTATACCTACCTTTGCTTATCTTGACAGATACGCGTATTTCGTCTACAATGTTCAGACTTCTTCAGTGTCTCGTACTAATAGCTCGTTTTCTCATTTCTAGTTACAGGTATTCCACTAAACAGCTCAAACCCTCTAGGACTTATAATAATACTCGAACTGGTGTCGAATTGTTCTATTGTATGAAATGGTTAATGTTTGAGCAGTGAATATTTCAAAAGCCGAAAATAGACGTCAAATGTTTTCAGCGTTCAAGTGAGGGTTTGCAATCGAGAAAAGATAGAAAAAGTGATGTATGTAATTCAGCTGTAGTTGCGTGGTTGTTGCATGGTCATGGAAAAAATTTTTTGCTCAAAATCGAATAACGGCCAAGAGTGTAAAATGCATGATTCCAGACTTGCCCGTATGCAAAAACAAGTTGATCTTGTTACTGCTGTGTAGCATCAGGTCTTTCTCTATTAACCACTTACACTAGAGAGTGGCCCCAACCGTATCCTCGCTGTTGGTTTAAATCGGTTGTCAAATTGTATATTTTAACGTAGGGTACATTGACTCAGCTTAATATGCAGTGTTGGATTACAGTTTTAATTATAACTTATGAAATGATCGAGCTAGAAACGATATTCAACTTTTTATACCTTTGCTAAGACCTGTTTAATAAGACGTATGCTGTTCTGAATCCTGAAAAGTTAATTAATTAACTTCATATAGTCGCAAACTTTCAACGAGTATGGATGTAATATGTGTCTGTAAGCACCATATTGGGTCTATTGGTGGAGGCAACCTTGTCTCATCATTAAGGATTCTTGTTCAAAAGAATCGAAGTGCAGTTTATTTTTATCATCTTCTCAGCATCAACTTTCATAAAACAAATTTTAATAAAACTACTTTATCACTCTGAAATGATTTTCACATATGGTCAAAACATTAAATTTTTTACTATTTTGATTTTGTTACTAAAGTTTTGGTTCAGATAAGCCCTCTGAAAAGTTTACAACCGCAAGCTCAAACATTTCTATTGAAAACTTTATCAATATAATCATTTCAGTATGCAATAACTAATCTAGGCCATAGTTCTTCCTATAGGGTCCTCCCTTAGCTCAGTCAGTAAAGGCGCAGCTACAAAGCAACACCATGCTGGAGGTGGCCGGGTTCGATTCCCATTCTGGTCTAGGAATTTTTCGTTAAGGAAAATTTCTCGACTCCCTGGGCATAGCGTATGATTGTACTTCCCACACAATCAAACTAATGCAAAAATGGTACCTGGCATCGAAAGCTCTCAATTAATAACTGTGGAAGTGCATCTAGAACAGTAAGTTGAGAGCAACCAATAAGCTTATTGTGAAAGCAATAAGCTTGAAAAGCCAAAGAAAGAAGAAGGCCATAGTTGGGAACATAGAATAAAATGTGTCCCTAAAATTGGGTCTACGATTTTGTTGTGCAATCATTTAAAATGTTTCTATGGGAATTGTTAATTTTAAACGTGTGCCTATTTTCTCTACATCTAGAATGAATAACTAAGCATATCGGTTCAATTTAGCCTAATTTAGGTCATTTGTAGATCATGAGATAACATGATGAGCTTAGCCAATGGAACCATGTTGGCTAGTAAGTTAAGTAAATCGAACACATCACTCAAGTATATAACTATAACTTGATGATTAATGTCTCAACTGATACAAAAGATATCGATCATCCTGATGCCAACATGAATTGGCCGATTCTCACTGGATTAATGACATTTTTGATACTTAGGTCGAATGAAGGAGCTAGGCTAACATTACACCCCGGTACCCTATTCTTGTATTCCATTGAAACAAACACTTATGAATGGCCCCATGCTTACTGTTGGTTAAAATCGGTTCTCAAACTCGATGTGTTAGGATACTTTTGAATTCAGCAGGAATAAACCACTCACACTTGTGAGTGGCCCCAACAGCATCCTAACTGTTGGTTTAAATCGGTTCCAAAATTTTGAATAAATTTAATGTGCATCTCTGAACAGAGAATAAATCGGGAGCTTAGTTTAACATTTTATTCGCTGCCGACGTCAGTTGAATTCACCACACCTTTTACCAAAATGGATCCCGCTGCAAATCCAACCATTTTATCCATCATACCAGTGATTTCTCTTGGAAGTGCAGAGGTGTTCTCGGTTTCCAATAAAGCGAGTATCACGTCAACATATACCCACCCATTTCCCACTTGACCTGCATTCAGGCGAGGCAAGTGCCGGTATTGGCTTAAAGCTCGATACAAAGAAAATCTGGTTGAACGGTTTAATACACCACCGCGTACCTGATAGTTGGAACAAAAAACGTTTGACAGTCATTTGTTGATGTTTCATTGGCAAAGAAGTTAAGACGCACTTTCATTGGCAAAGAAGTTAATGAAAAGTTTTTCTCGATTGATCGACGCATCTCAAAATTATGGGGATTATGGAACTTGAGAAAAGAAAATTAACTGTGCACAAACATCTAGAGAATCATTCGTGGTCTGCTTTAAAAATAGCAGAAATGTTGAAATTCCCAAAGTCAACGGTGTGTCTTGTAATCAAACGTTACAAGGATACTCTGAGTGTTGATAGAGCAGAGCGCATCTATCATAAAATTGGCACTAGGAACAAAGAGCTGAGAGGAAAGGTGTTGAGGTACTTGAAAGGCAACCCAGGTGTCGCCATACGTGATTTGGTAAAGAAATACGATTGCAACTTTACCGCCGTGCGTTACATACTTTCAAGAGAAGGATATAAGTCTTTTTGTGCCAGTAAACATCCGAATCGGTCCCGGAAACAAAATTTAGTGGCCAAAAAACGAACACGATTACTATACGAACGAGTTTTGACGAAATTTGATGGATGTATTTTAATGGATGACGAAACATATGTCAAAATGGATTATAAACAAATCCCCGGACGAAAATGTTACCTGGCAACTGGCTGATAAGTTTGCTCGGAAACTAATGATATGGCACGGGATATGCAGTTGTGACCTTAAAACTAAGGTTTTCATCACATTTCACACAATGACGTCGAAGGTTTACATTAAAGAGTGTCTGAAAAAGCGGATTTTACCCTTCATTCGGCAACACAAGAACAACGTTATGTTTTGGCCGGATCTAGCCAGCTGCAACTACTCTATGGAGGTACTAGAATGGTATGCTGAAAACAATGTTAATTTCGTCGCCAAAGAGATAAATCATCCGAATCGCCCTGAGTTCAGACCGACCGAAAAATATTGGGCACTTGTCAGGCGAAAACTTCGAGGATGCGGAAAAAAAGTGACAAATGCACAACAAATGCGTTTAAAGTGGAATAAGTTCGCCGGTACAGTGTCACCAGCGACTGTGCAGATTATGATGGCATCGATCACAAGTAAAGTGCGACAGTTCGTTCGAAACGGTGAAATGTAATAACTTGTTACATCGTTTGAAAGCTGAAAAATTGAAAAGAACCTTTTTGTTTGACATTTTGATCAACCGGGTATGTTGTTTAAATCTTCAGTTATTATCACTTGAATGCGTCCAAATTCACTTTGAATTGGACTTCAGTTTGAGATCTCCAATTTTAACACATTGAGGATGTATGCTAGTCCTAAGCATCATTTTTGGTTCTCTGTGTAATAATAGCTGATCTGGAAATAACGTAGTAGCGGCCAATCGTGCTCATGCCAATGCAGTCAATCCTCCGAAGACATCCGTCCATGGACCATTCCATCTTTAAAAGCAAATTTGCGCAGTTCCCCCCGAAGAAAAACTCCACTTTTCCTCATATGCCGCAGAGAATTTAAAATGAAAAGAATTTTGTTTTATTGATTTCCGTCTCCCGGGCGACGCTGCTCTCTGGCCGGTATCAACCCAGTAAACTGCGAAAAGTACGGGAAACTTTTCTTTGTTCAAATAGCCACTTGGTCGGGCGAATGCCAAGGGCCCTGCGAGAAGCACAAGTTTTGTAAACATGAAGATAGAGCAGAAAAATCCACCCCACCTCGACAAGCGGACTAAAGTTTCCGTCCGAGATTGGAGTTCCGTGCTCCTGCCGCCGACGAAGCAAGTTAAAATCGAGTTTTTCCTTTCCCAAGTTCCACTCGAATCCATTTGTCTCTGTCGGTTTGTCGGATTTGCTTTTTTTTCGTGTCGTACAACGTCGTCTTCGTCATACTGGAACCCTCGAGATTTGAAGGCTCTTTTAGCCGGATGGAGCTCTCTCTCCTTCCGATTGGGAATCCATTCGGCAAGCGGCAAGTGGCTTCGAGGGATGCTGAGACTCCGTTGGCTTGTTGAGGTAATTTTGGTAAGGTGAAGTTACCTCTTGTTTTCTTGTTCTTCTCTGTCAATACTTACAGTACTTACAGTGAGTTAATTATGGTGCAAGGTAGAAACGGCTCTAATGACGAATAATGGCTTTCCGATAGGATGGCCAGCGATGAAGAGGAACATGCCTTCTCCGTTGTCAGGGCTCAATTGGCCGAGTAGAGCTCTTTCGTTGAGTTTAGGAGGAGTGCCATCTGGCTTAATTATGTGGAAAGGGAATAGAGGGCGACATAATTAGTTGGTAGTCCCTTAAGGCAAATCAGTTTCTTCAATTCAAGATCTACTTATGAAAAATCCCCATTTCTACATTTAAGCCAGATAATTTTCCCTCTCTGTCAATTTGTCATTTAACCTATGGATATCGACCCACAGCCAATCTGGAGGGAGGTAGGTGGAGTGAAGCACTCAATTTTCCTTCACTTTACTGTAGACGTCAACAACGGTTACAATGGCGACGATGACGATGGCTTCGACAAAGTACAAAGCATTAAAAAGCAAACTACCCCACCACATGAAAATTGAATTTGGCGCTGCATAAAAGTGCTTTACAACTTTTCCCACCGGAGCGCACCCACGCCAGTCGTTGCCGTCTCGAAAAACTGGGCTCCATTGTGAGTATGAAACTCGTACTTAAACTACAGCATTAAATCGACGCCATCACCTAACAATTGGCTGGCTGTGTTGCTCTCCCATTGAAGCTCACTTTCTGCTGTCGGCAATTTTCCGAGAATGACGTCAAATTTCCTGTATCACCAGCATTAGTTTCGGTTTGAATACCATATGGTTCTCGGCAGGTACTTTGTGTGCGTCGAGCGCCTTTCACTGCGAATGCAATCTCCCACACAAAACCGTCAACAGCGCCGATGAAGTTGCACCGAATTCACTCACGTTAATTGATGCAATTTTCTACGCAAAGTTTAAACGTTCTCGTTCTGCTCTATTGTCGGCAATTTCCCGAGAGTTCAATTCAATGAACCACCAACTATTCCGTTTCGTTTAATTATTAACCATCAGAATAATGCATCACAGATCGGCAATGGGTCGCCTCGTCCCTCAGTGCGATAGTGCAAGCGAGTCCCCGCAACGTTCAACCGTATCCTCCGGGGGTCCTGTGCCTGGCGAATATACTAAAAGTTTCCTGAATAATTGAGTCCCATCCAACTCCCCTCATCCGTGCCATCCCGGCTGAGCAAGCGGAACATTCAACTAACATTGATGGCAATTTATTCCATAAACTGACACGTCTTTCTGATCGCTTTTGGAATCGGAACTAGGTATTTGTGATTCCCCTGAAAACTTCTTCCATTGCATTTGTCATCTCGGAATGCAACCAAAGCCGAACAATCCCATTATAGTGACATTATTGCTTATTTTTGGAAGCAATTTTGCAAATTGAAATTCCTCTCCATCACTGCAGTCAGTCAGTTAGTCAGTCAGTCAGTCAGTCAGCCAGCCAGGCTATAGATGTAAGCTTCTTAAAATATTTGTATCACGATATGGATCTCGATGGTAGGTTCCGTACCTGTGGAAAGACGACGACGACGACGACGACGACGACGATGACGTTGATGGTGATGTTGATGATGATGCTAAGTTATTCATATATGCCAGCGGGGGGTGGTACAAAAACTGCTTTCAAAATGCGGTTGTAAGCCTCGTTTGGCGCTGCACAATGCACCGCGGGTGAAAGCAATTTAAAATTGGAATTCTTCATCCCCTCGGGTGGACTTTTTTTTTTATGTAACCTTGTTTCCGTGGAGAAAGCAAGTTTGGGTTTTATTACCGATTTGATAATCTCTTACCCCCATCAAGAAAGATTTAGTCTCAAATGGAAAAATTCAATACGTCAAAAATATCAACAAATCGTTCAATAGATAAGCTATTGACGAAAGAGATAGTGACGAAGAGAATTTATCAATGTTACTTTGGACTTAACGCATTGTTGACCTTGATTTGCTCCTTTAGCAATAGCATTACTATTGACGTTTGCACACCTCGTGGATGGAGCTACGATGAGGAATAATTCGTTGAAGACATTCCCAAGTAACATTGCCAAAACAATCCAGCTTTTTAAAGTTTTATTAAAGACCAGCTGATCCCGGTGCGAGCGTTGCTACGCCTGCAACTAAATGAATGAACATTACATAGAACTGACGCTTTTTTTTCATGAGTTTTTTTTGAGTAACAAGGAGTTCAAACATCTATCAGAACAACTTACCCAGACAATACACAGTTTGTGGCTTAGTTACCTGGATAATTCTCAGGATTGGTTGAAATTTGTGTTTGAATTCACCATAGAAACATTTCTTGCATTCAAAAAACCCCGCATACCATTTTTGATTCCATTTGCTTGATTAGTTCTCAAGCTATGCAGAAATTTGTGTTTCATTTGTATGCGAGCCGGAAGGAGGAAGCGGTCTCAAACAATCGTAAGAACCTACCCCAGTCCCAAAAATACCTGCATACATATTTTCACTCCGATCGGTCAGACAGACAGTCAGACAGAAATCCATTTTAATATAAATAAAAATCCTGCTTCCGATGACCCCCACATGCCAAATGTGGTTTCATTTACTTGAATAGTTCTCGAGTTATGCAGAAAATTGTGTTTCATTTGTATGAGAGCCCTCCCCCCGCTTTCAGAGGGCAAAAGGGTCTCAAACCACCATAGAAATATGTCTGACCTTCAAAAAAATCCACATGCCAAATTTGATTCCATTTGCTTTATTAGTTATGCAGAAAATTGCGTTTCATTTCTATGGGACCCCCCTCATTAAGAGGGCAGAGTGGTCTTAAACCACCACAGGAATATGTCTCTCCTTCAAAAAATTCCACATGCCAAATTTGATTCCATTTGCTTGATTAGTTCTCGAGTTATACAGAATATTGTATTTCATTTGTATAGGAGCCCCCCCTTTTCAGAGCGAAGAGGAATCTGAAACCATCACAGAAACCTTTCTTGCCTTTAAAACCTCACACATGCTAAATTTGGTTTCTTTTGCTTGGGGTCTCGAACCACCGTAGAAACATTTCTTGCCTACAAAACCTCCACATGCAATATTTGGTTCCATTTGTTTGATTAGTTCTTGAGTTATGCAGAAAATAGTTTTTCATTTGCATGGGAGCCCACCTTTCTAAAGGCGGGTGGGGTGTCGAACTATAATAAGATCCTTTCCCGGACCCAAAAATCCCTGCATACAAATTTGCATAGCGGTAGGGATAGTTCCAAGGGGTGAGTCGCTTAGAACAGTGTGCCAGGCACGCTGTAGTAGAAATTCATCCACCATAACGGAACATGTGTGGCACTCGGTGGCACACTTTTGACATTTGTACTTTTCGATGATATAACCTAGCAACCTTGGAAAATTGACGTTTTAGGTTGCTGTGGTGTTGTTTCGATTTGTTCGCTTTCGTCACAGAAGCGCCACTACAAAAAATGGGCACAAAGATATTGTGCTGAGCGACTCACCCTCTGGATAGTTCTCATCATTTGGTTTAAATTGTGTTTCGTTTGTATAATAGCCCCCCTTTTCAGAGTGAGAGAGGTCTTAAATACCACAAAACATTTCTTGCCTTCAAAAACTCACCAATACCAATTTGGTTCCATTTGCATGATTATATCTCGAGCTATGCAGGAATTTGCTTTTCATTTGCATGGATCCCCCTTTTAGAAGCGGAGAGCTCTCTCGAACTATCATAAGATGCTTTCCTGGACTAAAAACCACTGAATACAAATTTGCAAAGCAGTAGGTATAGTTCTCATGTTTGGTTGAAATTTGCTTCATTTGTATGAGAGCCCCACTTTTAGAGGGAGGAAGCTTTAAAACATTTCATGCCTTAAACACTCGTCCATTCCATATTTGGATTCCATTTGCTTGATTATTTTCAGTTATGCAGAAATTTGGGTTCCATGTGTTTGAGAGCACCCTTCCCCCTTCCTCCTCATATGACGGAGAGTCTCAAATCACCATAGAAACATTCTCCTTCAAAAACTTCCACATGCAGAAATTTGGTCCACTTTCTCTTATTAGTTCTCGAATTATGCAAGAATTTGCGTTTCATTTGAATAGGTTCCCCCTTTTCAGAAAAGGAGGAGTCTCAAATCAACATAGAACAATGTTTTGTCTTCAAACCACCACATACTAAATTTGGTCTCCATTTGCTTGATTAGTTCTCGAGTCATGCATGAATATTGTATTTCATTGTGTATCGGTGCCCTCCCCCCTTAAGGATGGGAATGGGTCTCAAACCAACAGAGAAACATTTTTGCCTTAAAAACCACCACATGCTAAATTTTGTTCCGTTTGCTTGATTAGTTCCGAATTATGCAGAATATTGTGTTTATTTATATGGGAGCTCCCTCTTATGACGGGGAGGGTTCTCAAGCTACCATAAAACACTTTTTGCCTTCAAAAACTCACACATGCTAAATTTGGTTCTCATTGTTGATTGTCTCTCGAGCGTTAGAAAATTGTGTTTCATTTGTATGGAAGCTCCCTTTCAGTATAGAAGGGTCTACATCATCATAAAATATAGTCTCCAAAAATCTCTGCATACAAAATTTCACGCCGATCGGTCCTTCCGCTCGCGAGTTAAATCGTGACAAAGAAACCCCAACTCATTTTTATTTATATAGATTTATGAAAGCCGCTTGAAATCAATTTGGTTTAATTACGGTACTAAGAGGTGCCAATAGGTTTCAACTTTTAGTCATGAGTTTATAAGAACCTACACAGTTTCTTTGACAGCGATCTTCAAACCTTGTCTTATGAAGTTCCTTTTAGTCCTATCGAAGGTTTTATTTCGACTTTATGAACTCGTAAATGCTGATTCTAAATGCCGTTTGAGGACTCATTCAAGATTATCTCAACATGGTTAGTTGAAAAAGCAATTGAAAGCCATTTCGCCTCTAGTAAATGCATTAAATTTGCCAACTGGCATTGAGGAAAGCCACCAAATGACTGAAATAATTTTATAGTAGTCATTGCGAAGATGAATTGCTTTTTGCCAAAACAGTGATTTCTTCCAATCGCCATATTGAAATATATGAAATAACTGAAATGTGGAAAAATAAATACACCAAATTTTAGTGTGTTTCCAATGAACTGAAGATCAGAGAATCGATTTTGGAATATTTTTAGATAACCTCGTTGATTTCCATAAATTTTCATGAAGTCCATCGATTAATTTTTCGAATACATTCGTTTCAATTTTGTTTTTGTAGACTCAAACTCGCATTATTTCCAAGGCGCATTAATTTTCAGCTCTTATTGTACCAATATTCACCATAAAATTAAATGCATATGCGCATATACGCTATGAAAAACTCAGTTTGTTTTGGATATTTTGGTATGAAACAAAATTTCTCGCATCGCTTTTTTTCCAAGATATTATTTACTGCTTAATGAATCAGAAGAGCAGAGAATCGACCAAAGCAGAATAACAAAAAACAACCACGATATCACCAGTGCAGTTTGACAGTTGTAGCCATTTGGCCTATGCTGGTTTTGATGGCAGACACAATAGGTTTTATGAAGGTTCTCAAGTGGGTCGTAACATCTTTCACTAGACATTATTTCGAAAATCTCTATGGTCTGGTAAAGGTTTTAATCATTTGTTTTCAAAACCGTCTATAGAGTGGGCCACTTTGTACAAATTTCGGCTTTAAAGATATATAGAGAGGTGTTGGTGGACGAAACAGTTTTGAATGTAGTTTTATCAACAAAGCCGGGAGGAGTGCTATTCGTCTGGAATAAAGCTTAAATTGTTACTTGGGTATTGCATGTCACCATGAACGTATACAGTAACTGATATGTTTCTTCACGCAATAATCTCCACGAAAACACTGATCCCTGATCCACGTCCATGCAACCGTTGGAGATGTTTGAAAGAAGGCCAAAATCTGTAAAACGTAATATTTTTATAAACGGTAATTCCATCTCAAAAAACCAGAAAACACGTGTTTTGAAAATTGTTTTTGTGGTAAAGCACCAAATAAAACGTATTAAATGCAAAAGCACTGGTTAACATAAATGCGAACTTCAGCTCCCTCTCAATCAGTTGATTTGCAATTGAAATAATTACTCTTTAATTACAAATATAATCTGAAATTTCATTTTACGGTGCAATACAATTTAGATGGCGACAGTAAGGTTGAAAAATGACGCATCATCTATGAATTTACGCATGTGCTCAGATGATCGCACATTACCCTAGCAAAGGAAAATAACAAGCTGATATCATATAAGTAACAAGTTCTGTTATCCCAGTTATCTTTTTGATTTCACACTGTTATCAGTATAACGAATTTAGTTATCACCATTGGCATATTTTTGTTATCATATGTTATCATTTTGAACACACTATTTTATATGAACGTTATAAGTTCAATTGTAAAACTATTAATATTTCCAAGCATATTTGAACAAGAAATTTTGCCATCAATCAGAATATTTTTTTTCAGTTATTAGCATGAGAAATTGAATTCAAATTGATAACATAATTTATTATTATTTCAATAAATTTGCTGTACAATACGAATTTGTTATCAAGTTGTTCTCAGTGATAACCAAATAAGTTATTATTATGATATTCAATGAGTACTTCTTTGTTATTCATTCTTGTTACTTTGCATTTATTCAGCCTGAATGATAACATATTCAGTGATCAAAAAATGATAACCTGGTAATAGAAGTTGTTATCAATTTGGTATAATCCTTTGCTCAGGTACAGCACCAAACGAATGTGGCCTGTGGTTAGCAAACCCGTTTCGAAGGTTCTTTAGTTCATTTGGCAAAAAACAACGCCAGTCACGTCCTCATGGTTCACAGGGAAGTCTGATTTCGTTGATTATAGATCGTGGAATTGCTAAGGGCATCACAGATGTGCGGCAAACAATTCTCGGCAAATTTATGGCGAATTTCTAACATTCGTTGGCCTTAGTCTCAATGAACTACAATTTAGTTTTTAAATGTGAACCAAACACTGAGGCCGTCGTCAAAGTAATAATTTTTAGGAAGTAACGAGACCACTGTATTATTTGAAGTAACATAAACGACACGTTAAGAAAGGTCTTTGACGAGTTAGGACACGTTGTCGAAATATGGTAATGAGCCGAGTTGACTTGTTAAAAGTATAATTTACAAATCTGTTGTCAGCACGGCTATGATCTACGGGACGCAAGTGGTCGTTGTAATGAAATATAGTAGAAATCTATCAGAGGATACAAGCACCAGTTTGTGGAAGTTCCTGAGTCCTCAGCGGCTGAGAGAATTCGTTAAAACATGGTCCGATATGGAAGTTACCCGTAGGAAGATTGGAAATTTCTAGCATAGAGATAGGAATAGAGACCGTTTGAAACTGAAATCTAAAACTGCGTTAGGTTTACGAAATCAACAATATCCGACTAGGGTAATAGCACTGCATATTTGAATATGTATCATTAGAAGAATACTCAAAGTTTATTTTTAGAGATGCTTGGGGCGATCTTTTGAAAACCAAACTGACTACCACGAGTGCTTAGTACTTTTGAACAGGAAAAACGAGTCATTTATCAGCTTCAAGGACCATCGTACTTTGGAAGGTCTAGTCTTAGGTCCAGTCCTAACGAAAGTTATTATTTGTTGTGGTACAAGGTAAACAACTTCGCTTGAACTCTTGCAAATTAAAGCTCCATCCAGAATGCAACTTATATCTCCATGAACACCATGCTTTTAAGGTTTGCTCTTTGACACACGATCATCTTCAATGCACTTTGAAATAAATTTAAAATCTTATGCCTACTTAGAAAATTACGGAAATTTTAGGAAAAAAATGATTGCGAAAGGAAAAACGCGTCTTCTCGGAGTCAGAGTCACTTTCATTTTCTTGTTGACCTTGATTTGCTCCTGCGCCTAAATTATATTTAGTTTCGCAAGCTAAAATTGTTAAAAAAGTTAGAAATTTGTATGAAATACCATCAGTATGGCTTAGATTTTTCAGGATTCATGTCGTCATTGAACTGGTGGTTAAAAAATTCAGACTATTAGCCAGCTCCAGCAAATTTTTTAAAACTGGACAGGAAGACAGAAATCTTTATGAATACCAAGATCATAAAGAAGAAGAACACGTTTTGGTTTTGTGTTGAAGATCGTGGAGTCAGATTTGAGAAAAGAAATCAAGGAGGCTTTGCCCGCGGTGGTTTGACATTTCAAGGAGCTGTCGCGTTTTTTCGTATTTTTTTTCGCAAATTTAATTTCACAAACATTGCGTGACAAAAGACTGTTCCGAGACAAAGTAGTTTTAAGAAAAAGAAAACAAAAATCGTCAAACTCACTCATTCAACGATCGTATTCGAACATTCAGAAAAAAACATTATTTATCATTCTACATAACAATACTCGTATGATCTCGTACACCATTTGGACCAATTGTTTTATTTTGTCGAAATCCATTTTAGCTTCATATATTCATCATATTTCACTTTTTCATGCAGCGCAGTGTGCCATTTTGGCTAGTGTCTGATTATAAAATTCAATTATTGTCATTACTTTATCATTATATTTGATAATATTGTTTTAATGATTTTACTTGAACAGTGTACAACATTCCTTGCATTTCTGGATTAACCGAAGAAGATCATATATAATAGGTACCAAGGCTTGCTAGTGTATTTCGTTTATATAAATATATACACTATTATACAAATATTTCATGGAACTGGGAGGGACCATCACGGCACCTGATTAGTACTCTGGATGGGGATATTGGGAATGCCAACTCCGACATTGCTAATTGTTCGCTCTTATGACCAATTGTTACAATCTTGTTGTTGGAAGTAGATTATTTATATCCCTGTGGATAGGTATAAGTACTCTGCACCTGGGATGCATAGTTACTGTATTCACCATCGGCATGATTGTTGATAAAACGAGCTTTTCAAGGTTTAAGCCTGCAATGCAATATATACCAGCAATTATGGACAAATTTTCTGTCTCATTTGATAAAGTTTACAGTATTAAATTGGCACAACAAGATATTTTTTTTATTTCTTTATTAGGTTGACTTCTTAGCAAGTTCGTCACCTAGCAAGATAATAAGAATAATTTCATTTTTTTATCATCTTTAAACGCATACGCCAATTTTCTTGGAGAGACGTCTTTCATGCGACAAATGGTTGCTTACGCCAAACCGTTCTTCTTAATTTATCTCACAATTTTTCGAATAAGCTTTTTGTTTTTGCTTGAGGCAATGTATTATATATAGAGTAAAGAATGCAAAAAAAAGTGAATTTTGGTCGTTTTGGCTCTTACGTCAGCCATGCATCCCAGGGCAGAATACTCATGGCTGACGAAAGTGTATTTGTTTATGTTTACTTTCAAGGGCTGCATCCAAACATTCTATTTGTTTTATTGCAAATCCGTCAAAATGTTCGCGAAACAAGTGATCACCAGTTTGTTGCTCGCCCAGAAGAAGCCGACAGAGATTGCCAAGGTGGTAGGGTGCGTTTTGGCAACAGTTTACCGCATAAAAAAGTCCCTGCATGATGGTCCTTAGCAGCGGAAGCCGGGAAACGGACGTCCGCGCTTTGCATGCACGCCGAACGTGATCAAATCGGTCCGTGCAAAAATTACTCGCAACCCTGTGCGTTCCATAAGAAAACTTGCAAAGAATGCCAATATTTCGGAGAAATCCATGCGGAGAATCATCAAAGAAGACCTACATGCATCTTTCAGAGCCAGAGTGGAACGCCACTTGATTACGGACCGGGTCAAGGAACTACGAGTGACTCGTTCCAAGAGATTGCTTGCCTTGTTGAAGAAGGAAAAAATGATAATCCTGTTCTCCGACGAAAAACTTTTCAGCATCGGATCGATGCTGTGGCCTACAGCCGCACGGACCGGTTCACTTCACCGCAGAAAATGGAGAACGTTCCGGAAAAAGTGAAATTCAAACTTCAAACCAAACATCCGGCTGGTGTCATGATGTTTGGCTTGGTGGCGTCCAACGGTTTGAAAATGCCGCCTGTTTTCATTGATGCTGGAGTTCAAATCAATACCGAAGTGTTTATCGGTATTTTGAAGGACCAAGTGCTTCCCTGGGTGAAGGCCAACTTCTCCGAGGACCAAAACGTTGTCCTACAGCAGAATGGAGCGCCGTGTCACACGTCCAATCGAACCCAACAATGGTTGAACGATAGCATGAAGTTTTGGCCGAAGGATTTGTGGCCCCCTAGCAGTCCAAATCTTAATCCGCTGGATTATTCGATTTGGGCATATGTTGAAGCAAAAAAAAGCCTGCAAAACATCACACCCTAGTGTGAAAATCCTGAAGTCAACCATAACACGCGCATGGCAGTCAATGTCGGAGGACTACGTCCGAAAGGCATGCTCTGGCTTCCGGCGTCGGCTCGAGGATGTTATTGATAAAAATGGAGGACACATTGAATAAATTTGTTTAAAAGGACTTTATGAAGATAACTGCATTCGAAGATTTTGAGTTTATTGCTTGAATTAGTTTTCGCAAATTTTCGCATTATTTTCTGCCGCACCCTGTAGATGTACAACCAGGAAGAGGCACAAAACTCGGATCTTCCAACCCTAAACTGGATGAAAAAGTGACAGCTCTAATTTGGAAGAACAAATCAATGTCGATACGTGATTTTACCAATTAAGCGGGAGCAGCGACGAAATGATTCAACGTATTAAGAAACGGAAAAACCTGAAAACTTACAAATCGCCAAACAACAGAAACAACGCCCAGCAACAAGGTCCCGAGTTTTGTAGCGACCGGAGGCATGTATTTTGATGGAAGATGAAACCTGTATCAATAAGGATTCAAAAACCTTTCCAGACCCACAATATGAGACTGGCGTCGTAATGGAGGATGTAAACGATGCAAACAGGCAGATTCAAGTGGAGAAGTTTGGTCGAAAAGTTCTACGGTATGGAGTCTAACATTTTGTACACTACCGAAACAATCAATGCGAAAAATGTCTCAAGAATAACTTCCTTCATATCAGAAGCATAATACCCTTTCTAGGTCTTGGTGGATTTAGTCAAAGCAACTTTCAATTGACTCATGCAAAAGGGTTTCAGCCCATAGATTTTGGAGAGGATCTTTATAAAGACTGGTAAAGCAGCTGAGAATGAGTAGGAGTTCAAAAAATCTTTAATAAGGCATCCAAAAAATGTGGTGAAATTCTTGTACGAAACTTGATGAAAAGTGTTCGATCAAAAATTCGAAAATTCGTGAATTGTCTACACAATTTTCAAGTTCAATTCATCATTTTTTATTATGATTTGAAGGAAAAATATATGGACAACTTATTTTCGATACAGTCCTTAGCAGAAGGTGAAGTTATTGTGATTTGCGACTTTTCAGAAATCTAAGCAGAATTTTGTAAATGTGCAAAGTTTCATTCCAATCGGAGATGGTCGTGCCAATCCGATTTGCTATTTGGGCTGGAATTGCTCTGTGGTAGCATCAAGGGTCTGATACTTGGCCACTTTTGTAAAGGTGGTTGTGATTTGATTCGCAACATTAGTGTGAGTGAAAGCTATTCACCCTATGAGAACGAGAAGTTTTCTGCATGACAGCTGTCATCATGAAATCATCAAACAAGCTGGGATATATCATGCCAGTAATATGTCACATAGGGATGAGAAGTAAAGTTGGTGTAGCGCTTCCAAGATAGTTGGATGATGGGATTTTTTTTATCATTATGTAGTAGGGTACGAGACGGGTTTTAAACAATTTATTCAGCACCTGGGACATTTGATGAACCTATACGTAAAGGGTGATACGGTCAAAATTTGGTCAAGGGAAAACGCGTGTAAATCGGTGAAATCGTTTATTTAAAAAATCAAATTAAATTTCTTTTTCAAGTTCAATTAGTATAAAATTCAGGAAAAATATTCAGTTAGGCTTCCGCTTTTCCAAATCCGAATTGCCGGGCCTTACGCTTGACCCCTGCCATCAGATTTTGTACAGCCACCTTGTCCACCTTCTTCGCCGCAGAAAGCCAGTTTGCCTTGAACTGCTGCTCGTCCTTAGCAGTTTTTTTGGTCTTCTTTAGGTTCCGCTTGACAATAGCCCAGTATTTCTCAATTGGGCGGAGCTCTGGCGTGTTGGGAGGGTTCTTGTCCTTGGGAACCACCTGCACGTTGTTGGCGGCGTACCACTCCAAGATGCCAAATCCGGCCAAAACAGTACGGAACAACCGTGTTTCTTCAGGAAAGGCAGCAGACGTTTATTCAAACACTCTTTCACGTAAATTTCTTGGTTGACAGTCCCGGTAGCTATGAAAATGCTGCTTGTCAAGCCACAGGTACAGATGGCTTGCCAAACCAGATATTTCTTTGCGAACTTTGACAGTTTCGTGTGCTTGAAAATATCTGCTACCTTTCCCCTTCCTTTTGCCGTATAAAACTCCTGTCCCGGAAGCTGCTTGTAGTCGGCTTTGACGTAGGTTTCGTCGTCCATTACCACGCAGTCAAACTTCGTCAGCATCGTCGTGTACAGCCTCCGGGATCGCGCTTTGGCCGTCGTATTTTGTTTATCATCGCGATTTGGAGTCACTACCTTCTTGTAAGTCGATAGTCCGGCTCGTTTTTTGGCTCGATGCACGGTTGTAGACGATACACCCAGCTTATTTGCGGCATCTCGGAGAGATAGGTTAGGGTTTCGCTTAAAACTACCGGCAACTCTCTATGTCGTCTCAGCGGCTTCCGGTTTTCGATTTCCCCCCGATCCAGATTTCCTGGCTGTTGACAAACGTTCCCCAAACACTTTAATTACATTTGTAACGGTTGATTTGGCAACTTTTAGCGATTTTGCCAACTTTGCGTGCGAGTAGCTCGGATTTTCGCGATGCGCGAGCAAAATTTTGATACGCTGCTCTTCTTGCTTGGACGGCATTTTGACAACTGAAGAGTGCATTCCAAAATCAAAATAGAAGCAACATTCTACACACACACACGTTCAAAATGAGGGGTGTTCAGGTTTTTTAAATGCAAAATTGAAAGAAATACGTCAAGTTGATATTGACCAAATTTTGACCGTATCGCCCTTTATACACCAGTGCTCTACTTCTGTTGATTAGGAGAATTTTTAGATCACTAGTTCTGCATATTTGATCGGCTCTAAATCCAGCTCCTATATCCTCAGCATGATGGCATGAAGTGGCAACCCCTCCATTTTAACAACCACAACAATGGAGCCCCCGGCTACAAGCATACTGCAGATATCGGAATGGATTTTAGTCTCCAACAGACGTGACCCCTTTTCAACTTAATGAAACTACTCGTTTCCTTCGCGGAATCCTTCCTACGTCCGATGATGTTCGCCTTTTAGCCACATTGCCCCTTATACGCTATATTCGGAATGAAGTTTTTATTATTTTATGCTCCGCGTCGCACGTTCTCTGGAAATAAATGGGCTCCATAGGGGGAGTAGATAGCTAGACCGTAGTGAAGATATTGGAGTTGAATTCCTGGTGTAGTCGAACCTCCAGCGGAACCACATGGGTGGTGAAGTTGATCTGGTCCCGGTTGCAAGTAGTGCAGTGTAACAAGTTTGTGAACCGACTGAACTGAGACTTCCATCCGACTACCAGCTGCAGAAACTTTTCCCGACCAAAAGCATGGGAACTCAGTCTTGCCGGCGGAACATGTTGATGCATAAGTTTGGTAAAATTCCTCGCCGAGGGCTGTGTGGGATTCGGTGAACGTGAGAAGGTGATGATAATGCTTGAATCAGCGAAAAAGTTGTACCTAGTTTGTTACTTCCGAGCCGATCGCGTGCTTTTGCACAAGAACTTCACACTCACACATTTGTGTAGGACTTGTTTTTGGTTTTTTCTCTTTCCTGTTTGAGCGTTAGTTGGGTCGTGAAAAATTTGCTTTGTCACATTCGTTTCTCCCCATAACGAGTTATTTGGAAATCCCTCATAAGCCACTCTCCGAAAGGTCAGGTAAGCCGGGATTAAAACCGGAACTGACCCTCGTACCACCCGAATATGACAAGAGATTAACAAGGCACTGCTCCCATATACCGTCATTAATTGAGTTTCAACGCAGAATGGAGAAACGTGCCTTCAGCCCCAGTTCGTACGCTTAAGATTTCCGCTTTGTGAAAGCAAGGCACAAGCCCCGGGAGTAAGTGCTCACAGCACGTATGCTGGTGGTGTTTGAGCACCTACTAGAGAGCATAAAGCTTGTTTATGCCAAACGCAAGGGTGTGTCAAAGAAATGATTTTCCAGCAGATTTTCCCGTGCTGTAGCGATATGTAATGTACTTATGATTCGCTTCAGATTGTTTGCCAAGGAAAATAATGTTCGGATGAATTGGACGTGATTGGTAGCACCACTTCTTGCGTTTGGTTTTGCGCTCTCCCTGAGTGTGTATTATTTTTCGTTCGAGATTACGTTCTCACTGAAGGGGATGCGAGGTGTAGTGGAGGCGTTTTTTCTTGGCTTATTTACATTGTCGAATGGAAAAAATGTTACAGCATTGAATTGTAATCTGCACACTGAGATAACATTACCGAAAATAAGGTTTTCATTTTACCAAAAATTTGGTTTGGGTAGCAAAACCTAAAGTATCGGTAAAATTTACCGAAAGAAAACGATTCATTTTACCAATTTTTTTTAGTAAAGTAGAACTGCAAATTTTATCGTTATATTTTATTTAAATTTGGTTAAAAATGCTCTCATCTCCGATAATTTCAGTATGTGCACTTTTGTGCTTTTTTCGGTATTTTTACTGACTTTTCCGTTTTCTTGTCTAAGAATGTAGAACATCCAATTTTGCCAGGTTTGGTGAGATTGTTCCAAATTAAAAACATTTGCGTGCATTGATTTATTGATTTATTTTCCTTGGTTTTACTTGATCATCTTGCTCAAAATGATTCACTTTGTGATCACATTTTTTTTTTTCAAAAGCACATTTTTCTTTTCTTTAAAGTTATTACAAGGGCTCCCATCAGAAATATTTTTATTTTCAGAAACATATCTTCATCATATTAGAGCATAACATTCTTTTGCATCATGTCAATTGCATTGGTCGGCAGTCTTGCACTCCCATCGAGAAATTTTTTTGAATTTTATAGAGTTTGCTTCGCTGAATCAAAATATTGGCTCAGAGATGCTGTGACACGTCAAGTTTTTGAGAAAAATGAGATTTTAAGTCACAAAACACGTATTTCTGTCGAAATATGATTTACCTGCTTAACAACTAGAAGAGTGGCTCCGCCCCTTGAATGTTGGGCTAAAGTTTTCTAGAATGGACCTCACTGTAAAAAACCGTTTGTAAACACAGATTATTTCCAACATTTAAAATAGGTGAAAACCCCGGTTTTTATTCACAAGAATACGATTTTTTAAGAAAATTTAAATTTCCGGTTTTGAAAAACTTGGATTTTAGCATCACTCTTTGAATGTAAGTCTTGGATTGTATGGATTGGACCCTCCTCACCGATATTATTCCAACGCGCGTATGAATAGAAACCGGGTTTAATTCGCAAAACTACGAATTTTCGTGGAAATTCCGTACTCCTGTTTAGATTTTTGTTTATGCAGAATATACTGAAATTGATTTTTTTAAATGACTGACTGACTGACTGACTGACTGACTGACTGACTGACTGACTGACTGACTGACTGACTGACTGACTGACTGACTGACTGACTGACTGACTGACTGACTGACTGACTGACTGACTGACTGACTGACTGACTGACTGACTGACTGACTGACTGACTGACCAATGGATACATTTAAGGGCTACTTCAAAAACTTTTCAAAAGAACAACAGAAAATTTTCATGAAATTGGTTGTTTTCTTTTGGCTATGCAGTCTCAGTGAAGACTGCTTAGCCAAAACAACACTATTAATTGCATCATCGCAGTCGAAGAAATTTTTTTTCCCAGAAGCATTCGGAGTTTTGTGAAATGAGTGAATTTATCATTAGTTTTAGAGAAAAATCTGTCAGCACGAATGAATTCAAAGGACAGAGTCAAAACGGCTAGCAAGTAAACTATTTTTCATAAATATACTTTTTATTGTGTATTTTAAAGCTTAATTATCTCAAAAACTGTACGTATGCAATTCTGAGCTAATATGTGGATGCATTTGGGCAAAATCTCTAAAATTTAATAATTAATGCCGATGAGAGCACAAATAGTTCCTATTTTGCCGACAAAAGGGTGTTCCGATCAAAATTTGGTCGTCTTTAACTTGACGCATTTCCTTTCATCGTGCATTAAATAATTTTGCACATCCCTCATTTTGAAGATGTAGGCGTATAGCATAATGCCTCTATTTTGATTTTGAGATTAGCTCTTCAGTTATTAAAATGACATCGAAGGAAGAGAAGCAACGCATCAAAATTTTGCACGTGCATGACGAAAATCCAAACTACTCTCACGCCAAGTTGGCGAAATTTTTGACAGTCCGGAAAGCTGGATCGGGGGGATATCAAAAGCCGGACGCCACAGCGACGATAAAAAGAGTTGCCCGCTGTTTCGAGCGGAACCCCAACCTCTCCTTCCGAGATGTCGCAAAGAAGCTGGGAGTGGCGCCTTCAAACGTGGTTAGAGCTAAGAAACGAGCTGGACTGTTGACTTACAAGAAAGTGGTGACTCCAAATCACGACGATAAACAAAACACGTTGGTCAAAGCACGATCGCGAAAGTTGTACACGACGATGCTGACAAAGTTTGATTGAGAAGAAATTTACTTCAAGGCAGCTTCCTGGACATGAATTATATACGGAAACCGGACGGGGAAACGTGGTAGATATTTTCAAGCACATTAAACTTTCAAAGTTCGCGAAGAAATATCTGATGTGGCAGGTCATCTATACCAGTGGCTTGAAGAGCAACGTTTATATTGTCAACGGAACCGTCAACCAGGAAATTTATCTAAGTGAGTGCCTACAAAAACGTCTACTGCCTTGCCTGAAGCGACACAAATGTTCCGTTCTATTTTGGCCGGATTTGGCATCTTGCCATTACGGAAAAAGGCCATGGAGTGGTATGCTGCCAACAACGTTCAAGTGGTGCCCAAGAACAAGAACCCCAATCGAACAATATTGGGCCATTGTCAAGCGGAACTTTAAGAAGACTCAAAAAGCTGTTGTGAGCGAGAAACTGTTGAAGGCAAACTGACGTTCTGTGGCGAATAAAGTGGACAAGGAGAAAGTACAAAATCTTATGGCAGTTGTCAATGAAAGACCCGGCAATTCACATTCGGTAAAAAGAAAGTTTAGCTGAATATTTCTCCTATATTCTGTATTAACTGAAAATAAAAAAAAAAAGAATTTGACTTATTAATAGAAACTTTGATCGACTCATACACATTACTCCCTTACCAAATTTTGATCGGAACACCCTTTAGTGTTATTAATATTTCCAGCTAGTTGAATCTCCTACATTTTATGATATGGTTACGAAATTAAGTAACCAGTTGTCATCTGAATCACAAAATAGCTATTCAAATGAAACAAAAATGGAAAGGTCTCAAAATGAAGTTCATTTATTATTGTAGTGCAGGAAAAATAGTTGAAAAATAAACATTATACCGTATTTCTAGAATACCTACGGTACTCCAAACAATCCTTGAATACAGATCTTGATGTTCTACATAATCAACAAGGTAATGGTGTCAAAGGATGTCTCTACCGTATTTCTGAGTTGGAATAGACCCACGAAACATAATAACACTGTAATAGATATGTTATAGTATTCCTAGATTACTAACTGCTCTCCACATTATCTTTGAATACAGATCTTGATGTTCTACATGATCAACAAGGCTATTTATAATTTCTCCACAGGTACTTCTGAGTTGAAATATCTCCATGGGACACACTGCAATAGACACGTAACAGTATTTTCAGAATACCTACCGCTCTCCATACTATCCTTGAATGCAGATCTTGATGTTTTGCATGATCAACAAGGCTATTTACGATGGATACACCGTATTTTTTGAGTTCAAATAGCTCCAAAGGCTTTCATAACACTGTATTAGACATGTTACAGATGAATACAGATCTTGATGTACTACATGATCATCAAGGCTATTGACGATTTTACACTGTATTTCTGAGGTGAAATAGCTTCAAAGGCGTCCACAACACTGTATTAGACATGTAACAGTATGTTAGGCTACCTATGGTACGCAAAACTATCCTTGAATATAGATATTGATGTTCTTCGTGATCAACAAGGCTATTTCCGATGTCTCCACCTTACTTCTGAGTTTCAAATGCTCCAAAGGACACCACAACACTGTATTAGACATGTAACAGTATTTCTAGAATGCCTAAGCTACGACAAACTTTCCTTGAATGCAGCTCATGACGTTCTACGTTCAACTAAGCTATTAACGATGGTTAACGATGTTTTTTCCGAACTGGTTAACCTGAGTGGTCATTTTGTACCACCATTCCTTCATCTCCTATGCATCTCCCGAGTCACCTTTTCACCCTTCTTTAACTTCTGTTTGACAACTACCCAATGTTTCTCAATTGAGTGGAATTGAGGTCAGTTGGGTGGATAGATGTTCTTATCGAAGAAATCCGCCTCTATTGTCTCTATATCACTGTAGTACTTTTCTGCTGTTTAGTGGAAGCTTGACAAACTAGGCCAAAACTTTACTGGTCCATTGTGACCTCTAATGTACCGAAGAATTCGTTTGTCCAGGCACTCTTGTTGGTACATTTTCGAATCCATAGTCTTGTTTTTCATGAAAAGCTGGGTTGTTGTCCGCAACTGCAAACACCTAGCCAGATCATTCGCGAATTCATCAGTAAAAACGAAATTGAACTCGCTAGGGACATCATTTCGACCACACGGAATTGAGTTTCATGGTGATATCATAATCCGACTGCCCTAATCGTTCTCAAGACATTCAGTTGATTCAGCCAAATTTACAAACTTCGCTTGTTTTTTACCTGACCACGTCAAAGTACTCAACTATAATATATGCGGCCAGATATTCAATGAATCAAGCCTTAGGATGTAGAACTCCATTGGCCTAATCGTCTAATACCTATGTTTTTTTTTTTTTAACAAGTTTATTTATTTGTACAGGCTCAATCGAATTAACTTTACAGAGCCAAGTTTTCGTTTTATATTTACATTAAATAAAAAAAAAAAAAGGTGACTTAAAACTATGTTAAAGGGATAAAACCGATTACTCGCGGTTGTCTCGAGGTTAATAGGATTTACAATTTTTTTGGATGAGGAAAATTTAAGAGGGAATTTCAGACAAAGTTTACAAAATTATAGTTTTCTGATACATAGAACATCAAATTACAAAACAAATTAAGTATTTGAACAATTTTATATAAAAGAAAAAATAGCACACGCACATACACACGCGCACACACATACATACAAACGCACGTAGTCCTCACAAATTTAACCTAAACATGAAAGTTAATCAAACTATAACCTAAGATTACTGTTAGTCAAAAATACATAAATAAGTTTCATAAACTCCAAATCGCGTGCAGCCAAAATATCTCGAACCGGTACATTAGGTTGTCTACCTCGAGCCCGGAGGGAATCATAAAGCTCAGATCTGACTCCACGATTCTCAGCACAAAACCAAATAACGTGATCTGCGTCCTGGTAACCTTGTCCACATTCACAGAGATTGCTGTCTCCCAGCCCAACACGGAACAAATGAGCGTTTAAAGAATAATGATTGGACATGAGGCGTGACATCACACGAATGAAGTCTCGACCCACATCCAACCCCTGAACCAAGAATTTCTTCGACACCTTGGGAGTTATAGAATGAAGCCATCTCCCCAAATCTCCTTTACTCCATTTATACTGCCAGCTGACGAGTGACTGTTGACGAAAAATTTAAAAAAAATTCATTGAAGGCGATTTGTCGATCACAAATATCGCCTTCCATAGCGCCCACCTTTGCAAGCGAGTCCGCTCTCTCATTGCCCGGAATTGAACAATGAGATGGGACCCATACAAAGGTGATGATAAAATCACGCGAAGATAAAGCACTTAGAAGCTCCTAGTATTTTCGTGAGAAAATACGAGGAGTGCTTTACCGGCCTCAAGGAGCGGATAGCCTCTATAGAACTGAGACTATCCGTGAAAAATGAAATACTGATCCGGTGTTAATGAGGCAACAATTTCTAGCGTAAAGTGTATTGCCGCTAATTCAGCGACAAATATGGAACAAGGAGCTTGAAGTTTACGATTGGCGCTATAAATTTCATTAAATATACCAAAGCCGGCGGACTCCTCTATCAAAGATCCGTCAGTGAAGAACGATTTAGTGGAATCAACTTGGCCAAACTTTGCAGCAAATATTACCGGAGCAATCATAGGACGATGATGCTCTGGGATTCCACGAAGCTCCTGCTTCATGGATAAATCAAAATGAACCGAATTGTCGAAATCGGAGAAGCAAACACGATTGGAAATGTTCGGCGAAGGGCTGACATCCTGTGTTATGTACAAATGGTACAAGGTCATGAAGCGAGTTTGAGGATTTAACTCGAGAAGCTTTTCAAAATTTTCGATCACCTGGGGGTTCATAACTTCACACCTGGTGAGGAGCCGGAGAGATAACTCTGTAAACCGATCCGAGAGTGGCAACATGCCAGCCAGCACTTCAAGGCTCATGGTATGAGTCGAGTGCATGCAACCTAACGCAATACGAAGACACCGATACTGAATACGTTCCAGTTTAATGAAGTGCGACCGAGCCGCTGACTGAAAACAAAAACTACCGTATTCCATAACCGACAAAATCGTTGTCCGATACAACGTTAGAAGGTCTTGCGGATGCGCTCCCCACCAGGTCCCGGTAATTGTACAGAGAAAGTTGATCCTTGGCTGGCATTTTCGCTTCAGATACTCAATGTGGGATCTCCAGGTGCACTTTGAATCGAACCAGACCCCAAGATATTTAAATGACATAGAATGAGTTATCGGCTTACCCCAAATTTGAAGCTTCGGTTGTGCGGGGTTATGCTTCCTTGAAAAAACTACCAACTCAGTTTTCTCCGTAGAGAATTCGATACCTAGCTCTAGAGCCCAAGTGAGACAAATTGTCTAAGGTATCCTGTAAGGGTCCTTGCAGATCGACCCCATTGGGTCCCGTGACAGACACTACGCCGTCATCTGCAAGTTGTCTCAACGTACAGTTGTCACTTAGACAACCGTCAATGTCTTTGACATAAAAATTATACAAAAGGGGCTTAAACAGGATCCCTGGGGAGACCCATATAACTAAATCGGGAAGCTGTAGAGTTTCCATGAGAAAAGCTCATATGTTTCTCTGACAGCAAATTGTACAAAAAATTGTTCATTAATGGTGAAAAGCCACAAGCGTGGAGTTTATCTGAGAGAACTTCAACAGATACTGAATCAAAAGCCCCTTGATATCCAAGAATACAGAAGCCATTTGCTCTTTTTTAGCAAAAGCTAACTGAATATCTGTGGAAAGCAACGCGAGACAGTCGTTCGTTCCCTTACCCCTACGGAAACCATATTGAGTATCTGAAAGCAGGTTGTTCGTCTCAACCCATTTGTCCAGACGGAAGAGGATCATTTTCTCCAACAACTTTCGAATACAGGATAACATCGCGATGGGTCGATAGGAGTTGTGGTCGGACGCGGAGCTTACCAGGTTTTGAATGGCAATAACTCTCACCCGTCTCCAATCATCCGGTACAATGTTTAGTTCCAGAAGCTGATTAAACAAGTTCAACATGCGCCTCTTAGCGACGTCTGGGAGGTTCTTAAGCAAGTTGAACTTAATCCTATCAGCCCCTGGAGCCGTATTGCCACACGAAAGGAGTGCGAGAGAGAGTTCTACCATTGAAAAAGGTTGGCTGATCTCATCTATCGAATTCGTGGTTTCGCGAGGAATCATCCGTGCCGGCACAGAATCTGGACAAACTTTTCGCGCGAACTTGAGGATCCATTGGTTCGAGTACTCTTCGCTCTCGTTGTTCGTAGTTCGGTTACGCAATCTTCGCGCCGTGTTCCAAAGAGTACTCATCGACATTTCGCGCGACAGCCCGTTCACGAATTTTCGCCAGTAACCGCGTTTCTTGGCCTTGATGAGGCTCTTAAGTTTGCGTTCGAGAGCCATGTATACTTCGAAGTGCTCAGGAGTTCCACGTCTACGGAAAACTTTAAATGCGTCGGACTTTTTACGGTGAACCTCGGTGCATTGCTGATCCCACCATGGAGAAGGAGGTTTCCTGCGAAATGACGTTCCTGGAACTGATCGAGTTTGAGCTTGAAGCGCGCTGTCTAAGATCAGGATGGAGAGGAAGTTGTATTCCTCCAGCGGTGGAAGCTCTTCTACCGTCGTTACGGCTTCATCTACTGCTGTCCTGAACTTTGTCCAATCGATGTAACGGGTAAGATCATACGCGATGTTGATGGATTCCGATGGATTGAACCCGGTGGCAATCGAAATTTGTATTGGCAAGTGATCACTACCGTGGGGATCTTGAATCACATTCCATGTGCAATCCAACGATAATGTATTCGAACAAAGTGTGAGGTCTAATCTACTGCCAAGTGAGGACGGACCAGCCAAACGTGTTACTTCTCCATTGTTAAGTACTGTCATATTGAAGTTATCACAGAGGTCGTATATTAAAGAAGACCGGTTGTCATCGTACAGTTCTCCCCAGCCTGTACCGTGAGAGTTAAAATCTCCCATGATCAACCGCGGAGCAGGAAGAACCGAACAAATATCTGAAAGTTGTTTTCGGTTAATTGAGGCTCTAGGAGGAATATACACAGAAGCAATGTAAAGGCTTTTATTTTTAATAACAGCCTGACATGCGACAACTTCAATACCTGGAATTGGAGGAAAATTCACTCTATAGAAGGTGTAGCACTTTTTGATCCCCAAAAGTACTCCTCCTCCACGTGAATCCTCACGATCAAGACGAATAATATTGAAATCATGAAACGGAAGATTGATTTCGGAGGAAAGCCATGTTTCACAAAGAGCGAATGCATCACAACCGGTATTGTGAGCCAAAAATTTGAATGATTCCAATTTAGGAATAAGATTTCGACAATTCCACTGCAGAACAGTGATCAAATCCCCGACCTCTTTTGGAAAATTATCCATCGAAGGAAATGATAGCTGCAAGGAGGGGCCACTTTAATGTTAATTGCTTCAAAAAGTCTTCACTGTGGGAAGCATTGCCATAACAATGCTTTTAAGAGGGTCAGAAATTTCAAGGAACTTGAAGATACCTTCCACAATATCATCAAACGAGAACAGCCCAGCTAGAGATGGGGATTCTGCTCTTAAAATCAGGGCAACAGGGGTTTTGGATGTCCCCGGGAGGGATGGAAATCCTGTGTGTAGTTAGTACTACGAAAACCAGGAGGATTCGGATTTTCCTTTTTCCCACCACTCCTTGAATTTGGCAAGCTGATTTGGGGCTTCTGTTCATCTATTTTCCGTGGGCGGACGCGTCTCCGCTTTCGTGAACCTCCTTCCGGAAAACTGAAAGATGTTCCCTCCTCAGCCAAGTCAGAGTCAGACTCGTCATCTGACAGAGGAGCAAAGGGATTTGTATTTACGTTGGGTGATGGTGAGGCATTTTTCACCATTTCGGCGAAAGATTGCCTAGAACGTTGTTTAAGTGAGCGTTCTAATTGTTCCCCGCGTTGTTTGTACGCCGGGCACGACGAGAGAGCATGAGGAGGAGTACCCTTGCAGAAAGCGCATTTTGGAGTGCTGTCTGCGCAGGCGCCATCCTCGTGTTTCTCCCCGCAATTGGAGCAGCGTGCCTTATTGCCGCAGTGGGAGGCCGTATGTCCCATCTGCTTGCAGTTTTGGCAGATCATTACCCGAGGTACAAACAACCGCACAGGTAGCCGAAGTTTACCCAGCACAATGAAGTGCGGAAGGGCAGAACCAGAAAAGGTCACCCGAAACGAGTCTGTGGGGGTAACTTTTTTTTTACCCTCGATGTGTGATACTTTTCCCAATCTTTGCACATCTAGTACCTGTACTGGGGGAAGCCGAGGGTTATTGAATCGGCCAACCGCCTGCTTCATCAAAATTTCAGGACTCAGACTCGCCTCTGCGACCACTCCTTCAATCTGCACATCACGAGCTGGGATATACACTAAATATTCAAGTGTAAAGTGCTGGGAGACAGCAATCTCATTAGCCTGCTTCAGGTTAGAGACAACAACACGAAGTTTATTAAATCGTACTTTTGTGATCTCAGTCACGGCTGAGAATCGCTTCGTCAAATCAGTTGTTATCTGATAGACATTGAGAGGTTTCATTTTGGGCTGAAAATAGACAACCCATGGACCGGTCGAGTCAATCGCGGTCGAAATTTCATTTGTGCCTCTCCCTCTTCGGGTGGCAAAGGTAGCTCTTCTGACAAAGCGTCCATGCCGACGACAAATCTTCGACACGCACGGTTTGCCTTACTGGTGGGAGCGTTAAACGCTCCCCTACCAAGGCAGATTTAAATTATCCACACAATACACTTAAACTAAACACCGAACAAATAAGAGAATAATATAAAGATAGAGAGGGGGAGAGAGCGTGAGAAAAAAAAAAAACTTAACTAATATTACTGATCTACTGCTGCTGCTGCTGCTGACAAAACGTATGCCCGGTCGTCGCACTTCTAGGCGATGAGCCGTGCGGGACGTGGGTGCACGGGTGAGTTCGATCGCCTTCGTGTGCACTCACTCAGCGATGTCGGTTGGCTGTTCTGGATGTAGTTGTGAGCTGGTTTGCGTTTCCACTTGAAGATAAATGGTGAACTGGCTTGTTGATTTGCCAAAAAAAACACTGTTTTCCTCGCTTTTCACTGGAAAAACTAACGTTCTTCTTAAAAAAAACTCACATTCACTGCACAAAAGAAGTGAATTGACTTTGAGAAAAAAAAAAAAGGGATAAATTCGAAAGGCCGACCAGCAAGTAAACTTCCAATATAACGGAGCGCGGGATATATAGTACTTTTAATACCTATGTGTGGTGAACAATTTCTACGAAATCGGTTCGGTGGAAAGCTCAACCATCACACGTTAGTCAGCGGGACGCAAGGTCTGCCGAGAATATCGCCGCTGCAGGTGAAATTGTGCAGGAGAACCCGTGGCAGTCGATTCCGCGTTGCGCACAAGAACTCGGCCTCTCGCAGACTTCAACTTGCCGAATTCTGCGTCGAGACTTGGATCTGCACCCATACAGGATCCAGTTGACCCGGGAGCTCAAGCTTAACGATCATAGACGACACCGTTTGTTCGCTGATTGGGGTTTGGAGCAGTTGGAAACAAACCCTGATTTTGTCCGAAAAACCTTTTTTTAGCGACGAGGCCTATTTCTGGATGAATGGGTATGTGAAGAAGCAGAATTGTCAAATTTTGGACAAGGCCAGTCCACACGAGGTCCACCAAGTGACAATGCATCCCCAGCAAGTCACTGTTTGGTGTTGCAATTACATAATGGTTTTGATAGGCCTCTGAAACAAACAAATAATTTTGTCCGTATCTCACACAAATCCAATCCAAATCCAATCCAAATCCAATCCAAATCCAATCCAAATCCAATCCAAATCCAATCCAAATCCAATCCAAATCCAATCCAAATCCAATCCAAATCCAATCCAAATCCAATCCAAATCCAATCCAAATCCAATCCAAATCCAATCCAAATCAATCCAAATCCAATCCGATCCAATCCAAATCAATCCAATCCAATCCAAATCCAATCCAAATCCAATCCAATCAATCCAATCCAATCCAATCAATCAAGTCAATCCAAATCAATCCAAATCCAATCCAATCCAATCCAAATCCAATCCAAATCAATCCAAATCCGATCATCAAATCCAATCCAAATCAATCCAAATCAATCCAAATCCAATCCAAATCCAATCCAAATCCAATCCAAATCCAATCCAAATCAATCCAAATCAATCAAATCCAATCCAAATCCAATCCAAATCCAATCCAAATCCAATCCAAATCAATCCAAATCCAATCAAATCCAATCCAAATCCAATCCAACCAATCCAACCAATCCAAATCCAATCCAAATCCAATCCAAATCCAATCCAAATCCAATCCAAATCCAATCCAAATCCAATCCAAATCCAATCCAAATCCAATCCAAATCCAATCCAAATCCAATCCAATCCAATCCAAATCCAATCCAAATCCAATCCAAACCAATCCAAATCCAATCCAAATCCAATCCAAATCAATCCAAATCCAATCCAAATCCAATCCAAATCCAATCCAAATCCAATCCAATCAATCCAAATCCAATCCAAATCCAATCCAAATCAATCAAATCCAATCAAATCCAATCCAAATCCAATCCAAATCCAATCCAAATCCAATCCAATCCAATCCAAATCCAATCCAAATCCAATCCAAATCCAATCCAAATCCAATCCAATCCAATCCAAATCCAATCCAAATCCAATCCAAATCCAATCCAACCAATCCAAATCCAATCCAAATCCAATCCAATCCAATCCAAATCCAATCCAAATCCAATCCAAATCAATCCAAATCCAATCCAACCAATCCAATCAACCAAATCCAATCCAATCCAATCCAACCAATCCAATCCAATCCAAATCCAATCCAAATCCAATCCAAATCCAATCCAAATCCAATCCAAATCCAATCAAATCCAATCCAAATCCAATCCAAATCCAATCCAAATCCAATCCAAATCCAATCCAAATCCAATCCAAATCCAATCCAAATCCAATCCAAATCCAATCCAAATCCAATCCAAATCAATCCAAATCCAATCCAAATCAATCCAAATCCAATCCAAATCCAATCCAAATCCAATCCAAATCCAATCCAAATCCAATCCAAATCCAATCCAAATCAATCCAAATCCAATCCAAATCAATCCAAATCAATCCAAATCCAATCCAATCAATCCAATCAATCCAAATCAATCAAATCCAATCAAATCCAATCCAAATCCAATCCAAATCCAATCCAATCAATCCAAATCCAATCCAAATCCAATCCAAATCCAATCCAAATCCAATCCAAATCCAATCCAAACCAATCCAAATCCAATCCAAATCCAATCCAACCAATCCAAATCCAATCCAAATCCAATCCAAATCCAATCAAATCCAATCCAAATCCAATCCAAATCAATCCAAATCCAATCCAAATCCAATCCAAATCCAATCCAAATCCAATCCAAATCAATCCAATCCAATCCAAATCCAATCCAAATCCAATCCAAATCCAATCCAAATCAATCCAAATCCAATCCAATCCAAATCAATCCAAATCCAATCCAAATCCAATCCAATCCAATCCAAATCCAATCCAAATCCAATCCAAATCCAATCCAATCCAATCCAATCGATCCAATCAATCCAAATCAATCCAAATCCAATCCAATCAATCCAAATCGATCAAATCCAATCCAAATCCAATCCAACCAATCCAATCAATCCAAATCCAATCCAAATCCAATCCAAATCAATCCAAATCCAATCCAAATCCAATCCAATCAATCCAATCCAAATCCAATCCAATCCAATCAAATCCAATCCAAATCCAATCCAAATCCAATCAAATCCAATCCAAATCCATCAATCCAACCAATCCAATCCAATCCAACCAATCCAAATCCAATCCAAATCCAATCCAAATCCAATCCAAATCCAATCCAAATCCAATCCAAATCAATCCAAATCCAATCCAAATCCAATCCAATCCAATCCAAATCCAATCCAAATCCAATCCAAATCCAATCCAAATCCAATCCAAATCCAATCCAAATCCAATCCAATCAATCAAATCAATCCAAATCAATCCAAATCCAATCCAACCAATCCAAATCCAATCCAAATCCAATCCAAATCCAATCCAATCCAATCCAAATCCAATCCAAATCAATCCAAACCAATCCAAATCCAATCCAAATCCAATCCAAATCCAATCCAAATCAATCCAAATCAATCCAAATCCAATCCAAATCCAATCCAAATCCAATCAAATCAATCAAATCCAATCCAAATCAATCCAAATCCAATCCAAATCAATCCAAATCCAATCCAAATCAATCCAAATCCAATCCAAATCAATCCAAATCCAATCCAAATCCAATCCAAATCAATCCAAATCCAATCCAAATCCAATCCAAATCCAATCCAAATCCAATCCAAATCCAATCCAAACCAATCCAATCAATCCAATCCAATCCAAATCCAATCCAAATCCAATCCAAATCCAATCCAAACCAATCCAAATCCAATCCAATCAATCCAAATCCAATCCAAATCCAATCCAATCCAATCCAAATCCAATCCAAATCAATCCAAATCCAATCCAAATCCAATCCAAATCAATCCAAATCCAATCCAAATCCAATCCAATCAATCCAAATCCAATCCAACCAATCCAAATCCAATCCAAATCAATCAAATCAATCAAATCCAATCCAATCAATCAAATCAATCCAAATCCAATCCAAATCCAATCCAAATCCAATCCAAATCCAATCCAAATCCAATCCAAACCAATCCAAATCCAATCCAAATCCAATCCAAATCCAATCCAAATCCAATCCAAACCAATCCAAATCCAATCCAAATCCAATCCAACCAATCCAAATCCAATCCAAATCCAATCCAAATCCAATCCAAATCCAATCCAAATCCAATCCAAATCCAATCCAAATCCAATCCAAATCCAATTCAAGGCTAAAAGACCCCGGTGAAATTGAAGAATTGGCTCCAAAACCCCGGTGAAATTGAAGAAAATTATTCGCTATTTTAGAACCCAAGGCGGTAAGTCAATCACTTGTTGATTTCTGAGCTCATACTCAAAGACTAATAACGCCGTGAATCGTGTAATAGGATCAGAAATTAACACTCCAGAGCCGCCATTACAGTCCACCGCGCAAGACCTCTATTTCCAATTGGCCCTTTCAAAGGTTGTAAATATTTCGCACATAGACTGACAGACGCTCAGGGGATTTGCTCGTCGTCGTCGTCTTCGTTGGTATCCACACTTGATAGGGTAGATGGACTGCATTGAACTTATCCGCATGTGTTTTGATACGATCCTTTAGTTCAAGAGCTACACTATGGCATCTCAAAGTGTGAAATTCAAGAATGGGAACGAAAGATGCGCTCCTGCTTAATCTCTTCTTTTTTTTTGCATTGAAATAAGAATAGGCTGAGAGCTTTACAAAATCCTATTCAACAGTTAATCGAAACGTACGTATAGAGAGATAAATAAATTAAGACTAAAAGATATTCAAAAGCCATTTAAGAAACGGAGTAGATAGTTGTGCTTAGTAAGCCAAAAACTGGGTCTGAGACCCTACATATGCTTTTTGGTTCAGAGAGAAGAAGATAGAGCGGAATAGAGACAGCAAGCGAAAAGGCCTGCCTACTACGTTTTTGCGACAACATTGAAAGTGGTGATGGCGGTGGCGATGATGATGATGACGATGATGGTGACGATGGTGATGGCAGTGTGTGTGTGGCCACGAAAAAGGATTACTATGAGCTTTTCAACCCGCAATTCTGCTTTTTATGGACACTGCAGTCTTATCCTCGTACGGCATAGATACAGTGTCAGTTGTATATCATGAATGCCACTCGTGATATGGCAGACGCGTGGGTGGCGAAAGCTCTTCCGAAGAGTGAGGATGTCAACTCTGTGGTTAAAATTAAACTTTTCTTGTTTGATAATAGAGCAGCTTACTTAGTGAACGTGAAACTATTTTTTTTTAGAAATTCATTTAAATTTATTGAATTCGAAAATCGTCAAAAAATTCTGTTTAAAATCTTTACTGTTAGTCACTACAAATTTAAATAAAATTACCATCAGTCAGACATCCTTCCTAACACAGTCCACAATTCTGCCATCCCGATCCCGAAGCAAAGTTATCCGTTCGGTTTCTATGGAGAAATATTTGTTTGAATACGCAAAAAAAAAACTTGAACTTTGCGGCAAACATTCGTTCTCCCTCGGAAGATGATCGTTTGAAGTTTGTGAGTAATTTTCGTTATGATTCCCTCGCGCGTGTTGCTAGTGATTGGTTGAAATGGGAAAAGTTGTATCACCAGTGCAAACAGCTGATGAATATTTGATTTGGTTCCTGCTCGCCAGAGCGGACGACGGTGTGGGAGCGGGGAATGGCTGATCATCATCGACGACCGTCATTTTCTTTTTTTTTTGTAGCTCTAAAAACAAATTGTCCCTAAGGAGAGATGGGGTCGGTTTGGATGCAGATAGAGAGAGAGAGAAATGTGAAAGTGTGGGACTAGACGGCCAAAGAACCAAGCGCTCCGAGATGAATTATGACAGGTCTCAAGAGTAACTTTTGGGAATTGGATTGAATGTGATGCGGCGAAATCTATGGAGGAAAACTGAAAAGTCTAACCTTGAGAAAATAAAGTGGGCTTTGGCAATACATTTATTTAAACTTTGTCAATGGGTGAAGAACTGTTTGTCGACGCAATGATGACATATGTAGATCTCCTTAATAAACCATGCTGAATGTTTGAATAGGATCGTTCATCTCCCGATAGTTTCTACAGCCATCTTGCTGTTATTCGCCAAGGTAAAACGGGAGAAAGTTCTTTCAACATGTTAACAATAGGTTAGATTAATTATCAATTTACGTTTTGTCGGATTTTTTTCAGAATATAAACAACAACATTATATCTTCAAAGGATGGAACGGTCAAACTTGGTCGGCTCAAATATGACGTAGTTTTTTTTAATCGTGCATTTAAAATACTTGAACATCCCTCATTTCGTAGATGCATGCGTACGAAATGTTGACTCTGTTTTGTTTTTGGCATTTTCTATTCAGTTGTCAAAATGGGGTCGAAGCAAGAAGAGCAGTGTAGCAAAATTTTGCACGTGCAGAAACAAAATCCAAATTATTCCCACGCCGACTAGGCAAACACACTGAATAGTACCTAATCAACCGTAAAGAATGTTTTAACAGTGGTCGAAGAACGTCTGACGACTGCCAGGAAGACGGGATCCAAGAGAAACCGAAACCAAGAAACCGCAGCAACCGGAAGAATTGTGGCCTTTATTTTCAAAAGCAACCCCAACCTTTCCATCAGAGATATCGGAAAAAATTGGGAAAGTCCCACACAACAGTGCAAAGAGCAAAGAAACGAGCCGGACTGTCAACATATAAGGAAACAGGGACACCAAATCGAGATGATTATCATAACACAACAGCCAAAGGAAGAGCCACGTAAGTTTTTTTTTTCGAGCACAGTTTTTATTATTTAGAAATTGTTGAAGATAGTTTCGTGACCAGAACTAAATAATGAGAGAAGATTACAAAAGAATAAATAACTGATTTCAAATGAAACTTATGTATGAATGGTGACTCCCTTGTGACGTTCTAAGGATGGGTTTAAAGCTTTCTTAATTTTTTCAAGACTTTTGACTTTACTAAAGTTCAGGAGACTTTTATGAAGTTATCGTTCACCCTATACTGACCCTATAGTGACATCTATTAATTTTTCATTTTTTCTTTTAATTTTCATGACTTTTTCATTGCCTTTCGGGCTAATTGAAAGTTTTTCATTATTATTTGATGTTCTCTGGACTTCTTGAATCTTTTATGAAGTTCCCAAGAGTTCCATGTAGCTCGTTCCTTAACTTTCAGAGACTGCTTGGAAGTTCTCGGTTCTTCGTCGAAGATCCTGAGAATTTTTTGAAATTTTTGGGTCTTGCATGAAGTTTTCGGTACTCCTTAGAATATCCATAGAACATTTATGATGTTTCTAGGACTACACTAAAATTCTTTGAACTTAATTAAAGTTCTTAAGACTTCCGTGAGTTCCCTGAGTGTCTCGGGGCTTTTTTTTTAAGTTTTTGGAGCTTTCCTGATACTTTCAGGACTTCCCTTGACTTTCCCTTACATCGCGAGACTTTTATTTTGGGGCCTTCTATTACTAATCCTTCGTACTTCAAACAAAATCACGAAACGTGTCTTTGATCTGCTTTCCAGTTTGTCGATAACTGGGGTTGAATGTTTTCCTGATTGCTTTCTTTGATTTTTTTCAGAAAACCTTCACTTTCTGATAGTACTCCTTGATATCCTTCCTTTTTAATTATTATATTATGTAATACACTGATCGACTCTTTGATCAGTTCTAGAACGTAATCGAACGTATCAATTTTCATCCGTGAATAGTAGTGAAATTTTTCCAGGTAGTTCACTAAATCTCTGTATAAATGATGGTATGTATTCATCTTTTCTGGTATCTGGGATGAACTCCAAACTCCGTGCGATTTTCTAAAAATAAACGTCAAACATCATCCGAAGCAAAGAAACTCCTCATCAGAATCAATTTCTGTACACTTTTTATTCATCAACACAAGGATGAAACTTTCTATTGACATTAGAACACGATATCAATGGGAGATACGAATGTCGGAGAAGGAGTTGACATCAAACTCCGTCGTCTATTTGTACTTATGACAGACAAACAACGCTGACCGTTGTACGAACGGTCGAATACTTTGATCTAGTACCAAAATACAAGTTCTAGACAAAAGGAGTACAACGCTGTACGTTGTATTATGGTCAATGCATTAAACAACCAATTCGATTTTCCTCACCTGTTAACATCTTTTGTACAGGATATTGCTTCTAATCGCGTTCACTATGGGTATCTAGTCGCTTCGGCTAAAAACGAGGCACATCATGGTTCAAAGCCTATTCCGAACATTACAGTAAATATTGTATCAACTATTTTGAATGGCCATTTAAGTCATGATCATTGTCGGTTCAAACTCAACATACTGCCATCGTCATCCTCACTCCCAATTATGGTAAAATGGCAGGTCGAATTTTCTTTGTGTCTAAAAGGTTCCCACTTTCATCCATATGTTTTTCATTTAAGCCTAGTATGCAGCAAGTAAAGCCCTGAAGTAATTTTTGCCATTTCTACCGAAGTAATATTGACAACTGCTCCAGTATGGGTGAAATGTCAGTTTTACATGCGGAATAATCGAACCAAGTATTATTCCGCAAGGAAAAGTGACAGTTCCATTTAGATTACATGTACAGGCGTTACTAAAGTTACGAAGTTTGCCTTCCTTTTCAGCTGCATACAAGGTAAGTAATCCCGACACTAAAAGCATTTCTTGACCATTTCTTGTCCTATCTTAATGCATATTACTTGAGAGCTGCATACTAGCCTTTAAGCCAGTATTGTTTTAAAAAGTAGAGAAGTTACGGAATTTTGTTCAATATTACCTAGTGGGATTTTCACAATTGATCTGATGGAATGAAATGTCACCTTCACTTACGGAATAATCAAGCGGAATATTTTTCCGAAAGTAAAAGGGTCAGCTCCCATAAGTCTACGCGGAAACCTTAAAAATTCAAATTTTATGTTTTGTTCGTTACAGGTGGACACTGCTGCAGAAAATTCGTTATAATTCCGTTTCAGTAAACGGAATTTAACATGGGTTTGGGATAGATAAAGAAATTTCTTTCCAACACAATACCGACCTTTTTGTGGAATAGTTCCCAAAAGTTTTCTGTGGAGCGCTAAGTGTCAGTTCATAGTGTTTTGCTACGATTATAAGGAATGTATCGAAAATAAGCTATCCACGTATATTTGCGGTGTACGCGTATATTAATGTGGTTTTAATGTGTTAATCATAGCATGCCGTGCGTTTGACAGTCATTTTTTGTTTGTTTACTTGTTTGTATGGTTTAAATTCTTTGTTGCCAAAATGTCACGCATTGAAAATTAAAGTTTTGAACACATCGCTACGTGCAAAGGGTGTAACTATGCAACAATTGGCGAAGCGTATTGGAATTTATCACGTGAGCGTAAAATCCATCATACCCCAGTTTGGGGCACACTATGTTTTGGATGAACTTCCAGGAACAGGCATGAAACTCGGATCTTCCAACCCTAAACTGGATCAGAAAGTGGTAGCTTTAATTCGGATGAACAAATCAATGTCGAAACGTGAACATAGCGGGAACTAGCATCTGATTGATTCAACGCATCAAGAAACGGAACAACCTAAAGGCCTACAAGAAGCAGAAGCTCGTCAAACGAAGTGCAGAACAGAAGCAACGTACAGCAGCAAGCGCCCGCCAATTGTATTCCGCGTAGTTTTGCAGTCCGGATGAATGTATTTTGATGGACGACGAGACCCATTTCAATAAGGACTCAAAAACCCTTCCTGGTCTACAATATTACACTGCCGTCGTAGGAGAGGATGTAAGCGATGCAGACAGGTAGATTCAAGTGGAGAAGTTTGGTCGAAAAGTGCTGGTATGGCAAGTGCTATGTTTCAGCGGTATGAAGTCTACCATTTTTTACACTACCGGAACAATCAATGCGGAAATCTATCGATCTGAGCGTCTGCACAGAGCTGCCTTTATACCAGAAGCATAATACACCTCCACCGATTTGGCCGGATTTAGGTCGGCGCATTACGCCAAAACAACTCTCGATTGGCTCACGGAAAAGGATATAGATTTGGCTGAGAAAGACATCTATCCGCCAAATTGCCTTTAGTTTCGATCAATCGAACGCTATTCGGCAATTGTGAAGAAGACTATTAAAGAGACTGGTGAAGTTGTTGAGAATATGATATAGATCTAACAAATTTGGATTAAGGCGTCTAAAATATGTGATGTAACCTTTGTCTGGAACTTGATGAAAAGTGTTCGATCAAAAATTCGCTAATTCGCAAGAGAATAATATTAATTTCATCCGGTCTTCATAATGTTCTAGTTTAATCCCATACAATAAAGAATCATCCATTTGTTTGAATAAAACATCATATTATTAATTGATTTGAATGAAAACATGTCGAAAGCTTATTCTCGATACAGTCCTTACTACTTAGAATGTTTGTTATCAACTTATTTATTTGTTTCATTATTTATTTAATACTAGCATAACCCGGTATGGTACAGTAAATCAAGCATCCTCACTTTTGATCAAGAAGGTTCAAACTTCTATCAGAATATGCTGCTTACTTTGGTAATACACACTTTGTGTTTTAGTTGCTGAATAATTTCTCATGTTTGGTTGATATTTGTGTTTCATTTGTATGAGAGCCCCTTCCACTCCTTCCGCGAGGGAAAGGGCTTGAATCACCATAGAACCATTTGTCGTCAAAAACCTACACATGCCAAATTTGCTGCATTTTGTTTCTGATAAGCCTTGAGTTATGCAGCAATTTCCTTCTCATTTGTATGAGAGAGCCCCTCCCAATTCCATATGGGGAGGGGTCTCCAAACTAGTCATATTGAAAATCTTTGCCTCCAACAGATGCCAACATGCCAAATTTGGTTCCATTTGTATGGTTGCTTGAATGAATTGTGTAGAAATTTCAGGTGGCGGAGCCCTCCCTTTCAGATCGAGAAGGGACCATAATTTATCATAAGAACTGCCTGTGGCCCTTAAAAATTTCTGCATTAAAAAATGTCACTGTCATTGGCGCAGTAGTTTGGCAACAGAAAAAATATACCATCAACGTTGCTTGAAATTATTTATTCTACAATTTTGGTGAATAATGAATGCCTTTTCTCTGCAAATAAAAGTTAGGATTTTCGATTTCTGAAATAAGAAAACCTCAGTTTTCATGCACACCAAAAAGAAGCAATCTTGTTAGTAGAAACAACTTTATCCAAGGCATTTTACTCCAAACTCCAAACTTAAAAGGGCGATACGGTCAAAATTTGGTCAATATCAACTTTGACGTATTTCTTTCAATTTTGCATTTAAAAACTCCGAACACCCCTCATTTTGAAGGTGTGTGTAGAATGTTGTTCTATTTTTGATTTTGGAATTCACTCTTCAGCGTCAAAATGCCGTCCAAGCAAGAAGAGCAGCGTATCGTACCCTTGTTTCGCGCATCATGAAAATCCGAGCTACTGCACGCAAAGTTGGTAAAATCGCTAAAAGCGCCAAACCAACTGTTACAAATGTAATTGTGTTGTTTAGAACGTTTGTCGATGTTTCAGGAAACGATCGGGGGAACGAACTTTTTCGCTTGAGACGACAAAGAGAGTTGCTGCCGGTAGTTTCAAGCGAAACCCCAAACCTATCTCTCCGAGATGCCGCAATAAAGCGTATCGTTCATATCGGAAAAAATCCGTGCCCGGATCCGTGAACTGCAGTCATGAATTCGAGAACAAAGCAAAATACACCGTGAACTGAATCACGTAACCATGAACTAAATCACGTTTTTAGGTAATCCCGAAAACGTGAATCCAGTTCACGGTCCGTTTTCATTTTCGTGAACGCTTTTGTTTCTGCATCGAGCCAAAAACGAACCGGACTATCGAATTTATGCTGAAGGTAGTGACTCCAAATCGCGATATAAACAAAATACGACGGCCAAAGCGCGATCCCAGAGGCTGTACACGACGATGCTGACGAAGTTTGACTGGCGTGGTAATGGACGACGAAACCTACGTCAGCCGACTACAAGCAGCTTCCGACAGGAGTTTATACGGCAAAAGGAAGGGGTAAGCAGTAGATATTTTCAAGCACACGAAACCGTCAAAGTTCGCAAAGAACATCTGGTTTTGGCAAGCCATCTGTACCTGTGGCTTGAAAAGCAGCATTTTCATAGCTTCCGGACCGTCAACCAAGAAATTTACGTGAAAGAGTGTTTGAATAAACGTCTGCTGCCTTTCCTGAAGAAACACGTGGTTGTTCCGCACTGTTTTGGCCGGATTTGGCATCTTGCCATTACGGTTATGCTGCGGAGTGGTAATGCCGCCAACAACGTGCAGGCGGCCCCGGCGAAGAACCCTCCCAACACGGCCAGAGCTCCGCCCAATTGAGAAATACTGGCTATTGTCGTTAAACCTAAAGAAGACCAAAAACTACCGCGTATGGGACGAGCAGTGCAGTTTAAGGCAAACTGGCTTTCTGCGGCGAAGAAGGTGGACAAGGTGGCTGTACAAAAATCTGATGGCAGGGGTCGCTGCAGCCCGTACCTGGGGGAAACACTCCAAAAAAAGCGGAAGCCTAACCGAATATTTTTCCTGAATTTTATACTAATTGAACTTGAAAAAGAAATTTAATTTGATTTTTTAAACAAACGATTTCACCGATTTACACGCGTTTTCCTCGACCAATTTCTTGACCGTATCACCTTTTTGAAGCGAAAAATATACTTCAATTTTATTTTTACGAATCACTAAAGTAGCGTCATTTAAACCAATTGTAACTCGATAAAAAGTAAACCAAACGTCATGAAATTTTGATAGAAATCTTTTGAACGTTGGTAATTCCGAAAAATCACATGGATATTTTATTAGTGTAGCGCATTCGTCAGCCTGGGATTTATTGACCGATGTTGTCTGCAGAGTAAATGAAATACAATTTTACTGCTACTTAAAGATCAATGACAATCTAGAAGTTCGTCGTGTACGTCTGGCTCATAACTCTGTTAGCAGACGAGTTTGTAACCACAGTAACTGACATGTTTTTGTTGATTTTTTTCGAGAGTGGATGGGTCAACGCAGGAGGGTCTAGGACAGGGACCCATGCAGCTGTTAGTGGTAAAAACAGAAAAACCGTGTAAATGATACTTTCAAAAAAATAAAAGATCAGAAAAAGCTTACGAAGATTTAAAAGTAACGCGTATTATTTATTTGAATTTTTAATATCATCCTTTTCTTCCCTGTAAGGCAGTTTTGTATTCGTAGAGCCTCAATTTCACGAACCTTTCCATTTAAAATATTGACAACTGCTAAACGTTTACTTTATTGAATATTACCAAGTATTAAAAGAATATCGACGAATTTTGATTATATTTTTAATTACATTATTTTCAATGGGATTACTGTGTAAACATATCTGGCAACACTGGAGTGACCCCTGTATCATAGCAATCGTAAATTTATAAGAGGTCATCTCTCTCTGAGCGGGCAGGTCCTGTCCTAGGTGGGTTGAGCAAACTGACATTGCCATCAAACCGTGAACTGGCCTACACGCTATTTCTAAATAACTCTAAATTGAGTTCGATTGACACAAATTCATCGGAAGTATGGCTACTCAAAAATGAGTAAAGATAGTTCGTAATGGATGACAAAAAGTCAACATCAGCTTTAATCCGATCGATGTCATTGTCAACGTGTTACTCCTAACCATCTTTACTCACTTTTGGGTTGCCATATTTCCGATGAATTTGAGTCAATCGTACTTAAATTTGGGTAGTTTAGAAAAAGCGTGTACTTCGTGTCGAATTCTCACTCATGCACGAAATCGTACTCATACAATATTGTTTATGTACGGATTGCGGAGCTGAAGAAAACATTTTCATGATCGAAAAGCACTCTGCTCTTAATAAGTCCCTGCCATTGGGACCTTCATTACATGGCTATGAAATTCTCTGGTATAATGCTCGTTTCTAAAAACATTTTCCGATAGATCAGAAGTAAACAGAGGGATTAACGTGTAAATGTTGGCAATTATAGATTACATACAGCTTCATCAAACGTCCCAGGTACTAAATTCCACTCGTTTAATTCTAAGCCTTAGGAGGCAGAAACTAGATCTGTGCGCCGCCGCGCCCCGTCGCCGCCGCTGACGATTTTATGGCGCCACCGCCGCCACTATTTTCGACCGACACGCCGCTGCATTTTTTTAGATAATTTGAGGCGCGCCGGTGAAATTTTTCACTGCGTATGTATCCCTTCAGTAATGTTCATTAGCCCTTTAGAAATCTGCTTTTATAACAAATACTGACATCTCGATGCGATGTGCCATCCAGAGGGTGAACGTGAGCAGCTTTGTCGTTTCGTTCTAGCAACTGCAGTGTACATTTTCGTGTTTCGTTTCTTAGCAGTTTCGCGAGTGAGTTTGAATTTAATAATAATAAAATGTCGCCTTAAATGTCGAGAAAATTTCCATCGCGAGTGTACATTAGCCTGGGACACGGACATATGAAAGAAAAAAATGTTCGCTCCCCAATGATTTTTGGAAGCCTTTTGGGTCCCATAATAACTGTGCAAAATTTCAGCTCGATCGGTGAAACTATATTTTTGCTCTCGAGGTTTTAATGCCGAGTGAATGCCCCACAACAACGCGGTTGCTTCGCGCCAACAGCAGCAGGCTACAGGCCATGCTGCAGGTGGCAGTGTTGTTAGGAAAAACAGTTCAATGAGCCGTTCGTTTGTTTTTGTAATCAGTTTTAGCTCAATAACTTTTTCCACAATCGTCGGATCGCTTTGCAGTCTTCAAAGAAAAGTTTCTTTGGAAAATTTCCAAGAAGAAAATTTGGATCACTTATTTTTAGATGGCAAAGGGTCACCTCGCCAGATTATTAAATGTAAAAGTAAGTTTTCCCATATAAAATCCTATGTATAATTAAAACCTCGAGAGCAAAAATATAGTTTCACCGATCGAGCTGAAATTTTGCACAGTTATTATGGGACCCAAAAGGCTTCCAAAAATTAGTAGGGAACTAGAATTTGAATTTTGACCCAGCCTAGTGTACATGTTGAAACCACAAATTATGGTAATCGAACCAACGATGTGTTTAAAAAAATTGGTGCACTAAAATATGTCACAAATGGTTTTACTCATCATCTGCTTCCTGGCAAAGTGTTTTGCAATGTATGGCTAATCTTAGCATAACAAAAGGCTGTTCTCAATTTGCAGAAAGACAGGGGTCGAGATATTGAGAACTATCATGCAATCGATACGTTGTTAAAGTTCGGCAATTAAACTTTATTTATAATGAAATTGATGATTTTTTCTAAGAATTTCCATCGTTGGGAAAACATTGTTTTTAATTGAGCGTGACAAATCTCGAACCAAATAACATGGCTAACTAAGGGGCAAGACAGCGCCTTAACACAAGCAATTTCAGAGATGCTTTAGAGGTACATCGAGTTACTCATGTTGCTCAGCAAGCGAGCATTGTTTTCTTGTTTTCTCTCTTTTTTTTAACAGCAGCTGTCATACAGACCACTTGCTACTACATGAGCTCTCTTGTGTGCACAATTTTCAATGTGTTTAATTTTTTTTTTAAGTCAGGTTTAGAAAACAACATATATTCGCTTAAACTACGTATCTGTTCGTATAATTTAATATCGTTTTTATAACGATTAGTGTTGACCTTTATTTTTTCGAGAAGTTATTTCCATGGCTCAAATTAAATCATACTTTGAATAAACCCACCGGTTTAAGTTTGACCTGCTTTTTGATATTACAGCATAGCAGGAAAAGAGACAAGCAAGTTCAGCACGTTTTATTCCGACTAAACCGTCAAGCTTCTTAGAATCGATGTTTACCAAATAACCATTTGGTAAATTTACTATTTAAAACTGGAATTCAGTTAAGCTTCACTTAAGCCATCCGTATCACGTATCGCATATTAAATATGTAAATAGAATCCTCATAGTCATGGAATAGAGCTCGCTGTTGCATCTTCTATTGCCATTTTTGGAGTGTCCACTATTTTTTTCCAAACAAATTGGAAGTCAAACTTTTGAAACCCCGGCAACTGATAAGAACCGATAAATATTGATTCAATTTTAAGCTGTATGGAGTTACTCGCGGGTTACCCAGTGCATCAAAGCAACAAAGCAATGTAGAGCTGTCTCATCCCTAGTGGTTAACCACTGAATTAACCGGTAAATCTGTGCACAGTGGATTCTGTGTTAATCGTGATTATAGTAATGTTGTAGAAATATTGATCGGTTCACTGCTCTTAATTATAAATTTTTATAATTTACTTAATTTTTGATCTTAAGCTCTTTAATACATAAATTTAAACGCAATTTAGATTTTTTTGAGATATTTTTTTAGGGACTTTTACATTTGTTAATCTTAAATTTTCCAGATATTTGTTAATTTTTATTTTCAGATTTTTAGATAGAGAAGATGACGTCTTTAAAGAGATCAAGATTTTTAAATTTTTAAATTTATTGATTTTTAAATTTTTTGATTTTTAAATTTTTTGATTTTTAAATTTTCAATATTATGATTTTTGAATTTTTCAATTTTTAGATTTTAAGATTGTTAGATTTCTAGATTTTTAGCGTTTAGATTTTTAGATTTTTAGATTTTTATATATTTATATTTTTATATTTTTACTTTTTTAGATATTTAAATTTTTAGATTTTTAGATTTTTAGATTTTAAGATTTTTAGATATTTAAATTTTTAGATTTTTAGAATTTTAGATTTTCAGATTTTGTTTTTGATTTGTTCCTTTTCAATTTTTTCGATGCATAGAATTTTCATGAAAATCTGGGTACAAAATTAATAAAATATCTTATCAGAACTCTGTAATAAACTTTTCTGTTGTAATAAGTCTTCATTAAAATATTATTTTTTGAATATATCATCATTCGTTAATTCATTAAAAATAGATTCCCCGTGCCTAGCGTCTCTTGGCAAATGAACTATGAACCCCGCCGTTTAAAATTACCATACACGCCGCCGCCGATTCAAAATAGATTGGCGCACAGGTCTAGCGGAAGCAACGAAATTGTTGGCAATCTGTGATACGCAATACAACAATGTTTGGAAACTTGCATGCAAGGCGCTAGATTCAGGCGTTATCTGGCTTTAATTTACATGGAATATCCCATTATTTTCTGCCAAATCTAGTATTCCTTTTAGATTAGATAACGCAGAAAATTCAATATTTCGTTTTATCTGTACACATTTATTTAAAATATGATTCGTAAACATGCTGCTGTTATTCTAAAATTGTTCTTGTGTGTCCGGATTTCAGTTTGAATGGCCTTTAATAGACAGAGGGTTTTGAAATAAAAAAAGCTCTGCTCATGATTCAAAGAAGGCGGCAATTCCTCAAATTTAGTAGTTTCATCTCCCGAGGGTTTTATAAAATACATACTAAGTTCAATTCTATTCCTCGAAATTCAGCGAAATTCGGTCTAATGACTCAATTGGCCTGATGGCGCTAATACTTTAAATTATGTGAAATATTTCTGTGATGAAAGGTGAAACTTGGACGCTTATAATTTTTTTGCGAGTCAAATCTTAATTTAACTCCAGAATTTCGGTCACCTATAAAAATTCTCTTACTTAAGTTTTCCAAAAGCTCAGTCCAGAGGCAATGCCGCAATCCTGATAGCAACAATAGAATTCAAATAAAATATTTGAAATAACCCAATGATTCAAAAACCGTTTCCAGTTCCGGAACAATTTTTCTAATGAGATTGCGAATCCAAATGATAAATTTGTCATCCTTTTCCCAAACCTCCCGGAACTGTCATCTCCTGCCGTCCTCCAAACAACAGGCATATCTACGGTTTTCCGCTCCAGCAAACCTGTTAATCTTCTGGCTTTAACCGCAGCCGAGTGCGAGGGTAGCAACAAGGCTAGTCAGCAGATGGCACGTTCCATCCTCCGAGCACCTTTCAACCAAAGTCGATCTTAAATCCATTTTCAACCAGCCCCAGCCGGGTGGGCTTTGCAGATGGTTGAACAGCAGGGAAGGGAAGTCACGTCAAAGTTCAAAAGTTACACTCCACACCGGAGGCGGCGACCAAAACTTATGTTAATAATTCCTCGAGATTCACCCCATCATCGAACATCAGAGCATTGCTTAGCGGATTAGGGAGGAATGCCAGACGGCGAGGGGTTGGGGGAGAAAGTTACGTTGAAGCAGCAACAACTATGTGCCCCAAGCGAGAACGTACTTACGATCCGGAAAACCGATGAAAGAAAATGAAAATTGCTGAAATAGATGGGAAATAAATTCCTGTCTTAGCCCTCCGAGTTTTGGTTCGATCAGACAAGGGAACAAGTGGAGCAGTAGGTCCTACTACTTGTGGTTTTGGCTTGGAAATCCAAACGGAAAACGAAGCCAGTCTGCAGTTAAGTTTTGCCCATTTCTCAAAATAACTAGAGCAAGACAAATCCAAGCCGGAAAAAACGGCAAGCCATTTCTCTTCCGGCGAGTTTTGCTCCACTTTGCGTGGTTTGGTGTTCAACCCAGGCCAAGGCAATGATGAAACGAAGTGACACAAACTGTCAGCACAAAGTGAAGCTGCTATCTGTAAAATTGATTACGATGGATGCGTGCGGAAGGATTTGGGCGAGGTGTGGGCACTAGATTCGCTTTCACAGGCAATTAACGTTGGCCAGGGGGGAGATTCCGGTGAATCTTGACTCCGGAACGTGCAAAATCAATTCTCATTTGAATATTTATGGACGTGGTGATGCAGCAAGGTATCCATCACATGCGAAAATGCGGGCAATATTGATTTAACTTTCAGGTTTACAGTGTAAGGGGGTCGGCACCTTGAAGAGCCTATTTAAATAAACAACGATGACATGCCGATGGTTGGACACGGCGCATTGTCACCACGAGTGCGGAGAAGCCGGAAAAAGAATCAATCTTCTTCAAGCCGGTAGCCACTTTATAAATATCTCGGAAAGGAAGAGCAAAGAAACGGTCGACCTTTCCCACTGCCATATCGGTGTAGGTTGGCGTCCAGGATGTAATGGTAGCTGATGATATATTCATGAATCGACGAGTTTTCGTTTTCTTCGTTTTTTTCGGGGTTATTTTATTTTGTTATCAGCTTTACCTTGCTGCTCCTGAAGAGCGGATTGCTATTTTCGGGTTGAATTTCAGCCCCAGGGTCATAGTGGATACCGTTCGATATAATATGCGGGTCGCAGCGTATTTACTTGTGGTTTAGTAATTCAGCGAGTCACACTTTGATGAGCCTTGGGCGTTTCTTTGAAAGTCGGGATGACTTTTACAAGCAAACAGAAAATTAAACCTTACTTTAATCGATTAGGTTTATAATGTTCAACATCTGGTAACAATTAAATCAAAATTTTGGTTGCCTTATGAATAATTCTTTTGAACTTGCATACCCGGCAAATCCGATACAGCCTGCACAGGGATTGCACATAATTATCCGATTTTGGTAAGGACAAACCGAATAATACAGTTTGTTGGGAAACCTAAAAGGACCCACATTTATGGAAATTTCCTTCGAAGGATTGACAAGAAGCAAAGGGTGATTATCTCTTTGATTGGATTCCGATACGAACCCTTCAAATGTATGTTAGATTCCTTAATAACAAGAGCAGCCCTTCGGAAGAGTTTAACATCATCAAAAGAGTGGTTTTGTTTAGGAGATATAAACGAGATCAAGGTGTTAAGCAAAATCGATAAGATTTTTTTTAGTGGAATTAAATTTTTATTCTTGCTACAGCAAAAGAGGGGTTTTAAGATCGCCTGAAAACTTGATTTTTTATCCGAGGCCTGGAGGGCCGAGTTTCATATACCATTCGACTCATTTTGACGAACTGAGCACATGTCTGTGTGTGTAGGTGTTTGTGTAGACTACATCCTGAGCTATTTATATACAGATTCTAGTTCTGTTGATGTCAAATCAACACTATATTGTTTATAAAAAAACCTGGACAAATTTCATCATGGTTGAATAGTTCCTCATGAAGATATGACCAAAACAATACCTGCGAGCCCATATATTGGGAGATGAAAATAAACTGGTTGCAGTTCAAAACCGGACAAGGCCACTTGCATACTATTGAATCGTGCCTTAAACGTTGTACGGCTCATCAGATGCGCCATACAGCGGACTAGATGCCACACTATTGGCGCGAGTGGTCTTGTCCGGTTTTGAACTGCAACGAGTATATTCAAAAATTAGTCGAATTCTCCATTTCTATAACAGCACAATTTTCAAGGAACATGTACTTATCCTGAATCCATATTGATAATCAAAATTGACACTCCAATTGTCTAATAATTAGGTTCTCTGCAGAACTTGCCTGAAGTTTTTTGCAGAACTTCCCTGAAGTTCTCTGCAGAACTTTTCCGAATTTCTCTGCAGAACTTTCCTGAAGTTCTCTGCAGAACTTCCATGAAGTTCTCTGAAAAACTTCCCTGAAGTTTTCTGAAGAACTTCCATGAAAGGACTTACCAAATGTTTTGTGAAGAACTTCTCTGAAGGAGTAATCCAAAGTTGTTAGAAGAACGTGTCAAAAATTCCAATATTGGGGTAATCAGCCTCTCATGTGTACTAGCGATAAACAGTAACTACCAAGTTCAAAGGCAGACCAATGCAAGGTAGGAAAATAATTCCTAATTATGAAGTTGACCGTATGGAAGACCATAATAGCTCGAATAAATTTTCTGAAAACAATAAATTCATATATGATCTAGAAATCAAAATACAGATATTACAAAAAGTTCCCATGAACACTAGCACCACGTAGCGAACGAATTCTGATCTAATGTGTAAAGACTGTATTCGATGAAATTTGGACACACAAAATAGGTCACCAACAATTTTTCTTGAGCCCAATTCTTTTCAAACTTTCTGGAAATAAAGTACTACTAAATGGTTAAGTTTTGACATCATTGGTTTATTGAACCTCTCCTCCCAACCCAAATGCCCGCACCTTTGCCTTGACCCCTTTCATCAAGTTTTGGGAAATGATAGCACCGACTTGCTTACTTACTTTTAACCACACTTTCTTTAGTTCAAGTTCATTTTCTATCAGTTTTGGAGGTTTAACGAGCTTTGCCTTCATGAATGCCCAAAATTTTTCAATTGGGCGAAGTTCCGGAGTGTTTGGAGGGTTGACGTCTTTTGGTACAAAAACTACATTATTATCTTTGTACCAGTCTAAGACGGGCCGGGCATAGTGGCAAGATGCCACATCCGGCCAAAACAGTGTCGGGCCATCGTGAGATCTCAAGAAGGGCAGAAGTCGTTTTTGGAGGCATTCGTCCTTGTAGATTTGTCCGTTGACGGACCCAGAAGTGATGAAGGGTTGACTTATTTTGCCACATCCGCAGATTGCTTGCCAGACAAGGAATTTTTTGGAGAATTTCGACAGCTTCTTCTTCCGTACACTCTCCGGAACGGCCAACTTAGAGGTGGCGACGTAGTGTTCCTGTCCTGGCATTTGTTTGGTGTCGGCTTTAATGTAGGTCTCATCGTCCATCACAATGCAGAACGGTTTTGTGAGCCACTCCCTGTACAGTTTTCTTGCACGAGTTTTGGCCACCGAGTTCTGTTTATCGCTCCGGTTCGGTGCCTTCTGGACCTTGTACACATGTAATCCAGAACGTTTCATTGTTTTCTGCACAAAACAAACTGAAACTTTCACCTTTTTCGCAACATCCCTGATCGAAATGTTTGGATAACGCTTAAATTGGTTAAATGCCATCCTGGCCTTCTCCGGATTTGATGTGCCACGTTTTTTGCCACTACCATTTTCCGCTTGGCTGTCTTACGGTCCTTAAACGTTTTGATCACATAAGATACGGTTGAATGTGCGATTCCGAGCTGTTTTCCGATCCATTGATGAGAAGCGTTTGGGTTTTCGAAGTGAGTGCCCAAAATTTGTTGGCGCACTATTTCTTCATTCGAAGCCATCACTGTAATCACTCAACCGATTTTCTCGAAACTTATTACACAATTGACACAACACAATGAAATATATTCAGTTAAAATTTCAATAAGTTTTACCCACACGCTAAAAAGTTACGAACAATTGCGTGTGTCCAAATTTTATCGAATACAGTCTTTAGCAATCTGCGGCGAATAAAGTGGACGAGGAAACTGTACAAAATCTTATGGCAGATTTTAAACGAAAGACCCGACAATTCGCATTCGGTAAAAAAGAAGCTCAGCTGAATATTTCTCCTGTATTCTGTAATAACTGAACTTGAAAAAGAAAAAGAATATGACTTATTAATAAAAACTTTGATCGACTCACACACACATCACTGTTTGACCAAATTTTGATCGGACACCCTTTACCAGCCAATCACCGATTGAGCTGGTTGATTATGTGGTCCATCTTCCCGCAAGCTCTTTCCGGAGGGCCTTCATTATTACTTGCTATGGTTCAGAAACTACCTAGTCATCCGATTTCCTCGTGCGCCGTCAGCATGGTCTTTTTTCATTAATGTTTGAGCTATCAAGTGATGTACACTTTTTTGTTCGTTCATACAATTGTAAGCATGGATCGTCGAAAAACACAGAGTAGTGCAAAATAGGCAAGTGCTTCACCCAATTTCAAGTGTGCGTCTCCTGTTTCAGAAGAGCGCACAAAGCGAAACTGCGAGAGATTTCGTAGCAGCACGAGAGACAGATAGCCGCACATGCACTACTCTTTCAGAGACAAAGAGTAATGCACAGTGCTCTACTCAGTGCTTTACTCTGTGCTTTAGCTCATGCTTTGGTAAATGGTAGCAAAGTGAAAAGTTTTGAAGCTAGTCACAAAAAGCCATTGTATGGGTTCATAGAGGGCTTTTTATTAAAATCCTTTTTCAAAACTAGTCGGGCCTGCCGCCGTGTCTGTTTTTTGCACTTCCAGGATTTTTTTTTCAAAAGGGCGAATCTTACAATGAGAGGCTCTCTCCTCTCTCACACTCTATCATTTATTACAGCGCTATTTTGAATCTTTTGATGGATTCTTTAGTACAGATAGGAACACAACAGTGCTGGCTACCATACTCTACAAATAGTTGAATGAAAAACGTAACGCTGAATGGAATATGAATGAAAGAGAAAGTAATCAAAGAGAGTCTCTCAATTGCAGATTCGCCCTAATGAAAAAAAAAACCCTAGACTTGTGTTTGCACAGAGATGACAAGGGAGAGTGCAATCGTTAGCACCCAAAGAGACGAGAGCAAATTCAAAATGAGATGTGCGGCTTTGAGTGCACGGCACAACAAGGGTGCACGGGAGTGCAGACTGCACTTTCACGTCTCTTTGAAATTAAATGTGCGGTCTCGTAGCAGGGCGTGCTGCACTCAAAGAGATTTGAGTCGCACCTTATCCCTGATTGTAAGTACTACATAGAACAGCGTGGAGAGTACGGACTTACTTTTGTTCTTCATAAAAGAAAGTATTTTCGGATTTCAAAACATCGAGGATATTTCTGGGAATGAAAGGGTGACCCGGATCAAAATAACCATATAATTACAATACAATAATATAAAATAACATTAACATCATTTCCGACCATGAATCTAATTGTTTATGAATCAGATTTACAATTCACTATATATGCTAAGACTTTCAACAATTAAGAAACAATACAATTAATACTAATTGACTCAAATGTGTTCGAAAAATTATGTTTTTTTCTACAGTTAAGATACATAACAACCCCCTTTTCTATTGTCGATGTCTCAATTTAATAAGATTCTATTGTGGTTACAATAACTCTTATTGTCAAAGTCAAAAATGAAAGGTTTTTGAAAGCTAATAACTCCCGTTTGACTGAACAGAATGACTTTATTTTGATCAGAAAAACTTTCAAATGTTTTTGATTAAATTTTCTTTCAAGTGCTGTTAGTATAAGTAGTTCAACTTTTTACTCAAAAATGGCCTACTTGTGCTTTCATACAAATCTGCATATGAACAAGTTTAAAATATGGTTTTCCCTTTCCAGGTGACAAATGGTTCAAACTGTTATCTTCTATTATTTTATTTTATTCCATGTTTAATACAGCCATAGTCCCCCCTCTCAGCTGCTAATTTATTTTGCTTTGTTGCCAGTGTCTGGTTTTATAACTGCAGTTCGTCTTCTCTTATGAAATTTGCTTCGTATACTGCCTTCTCGTGCTTCACTTTTTTGTAGGCAATGCGGCAATGCCAGTATAAAGGCTCCTTCAAACTGCAGCGTTTTTTTGCCGCCGCCGCAGCGAAATCGCAGCGAAAAAATCGCCGCGGTGAGATTACATAGCGGTTTATGGGAGCGCACAAAGTGACGCGATGCGTTTTTAAATCGCGTTGGTTTGTGCGCTCCCATAAGCCGCCATTTTTTCGCCGCGATTTCGCTGCGGTGGCGGCAAAAAAAAAAAAAACGCTGCAATCTGGTGGAGCCTTAAAGCACACGATTCGAACCAAACAAAATTTCATTGGGATATTCAAGTTCGATTGAGCGTACGGTTGTGTTCTTTTGTTTTTGTTTCTGTATTATCGAAACTTTAAGTCTCGGGTTCGTAGTAGTCACTCAAACATCTCTCCTTGGGTGCTTTTCGTAACTTGTCCGGGGTGAGATGTCAACTCATGGCGTTGGTGTGAGAGGTATAAATGCTAACCACTACGCTGAGGTCACCTCTCCTGCTGTGTTTTTCGCTCTCTCTTTTTGAAGATTTTTTCTATCTCGTCCGACTACTCGCAATTGCGCGTCTAACTCGCAAGTTATCGCCTGCGCTTGCTCATCTACAAGCCGGAAGGATGCGCTGCAAAGGATCGCAAGTTTCCCTGCTCGACCGTGGTAAAGAATCGTAAAAATCGATTATCCACACTGGTGGCATCCGCTTCCGAAACCATACCGGAGCCGGGCACCTCCCAGCGGAAAACGATGTTTGTGACAATTAGATTACTAGAATCATCCCCAGTATCTTACCGTCCAGGATTCACAGCGACGAGGACTTTAATAACTGTTATGCTGTATTGAATACAGCAAATGATGCTGTCCTGCTGGCTAAATAAGCCGAAAATATAAATTAACTTCTAAAGCGTATCATAACCACCGTCGTTCTTAGGACGACCAATTAAATGTAACAATAAAAGAGTTTGTGTTCAACCATTGCATATTAGCAAAAATAGTACATTTTATCGAGAGTGTCGAGTTCAAGTCGAGAGTGGTAAATTTGACAGAGATTTTTCACTAAGCCCGAGCCGACAAACGTAAGAAATGGCTCAGTATGCAGAAATTTTCATACGAATGAACAAACCAATGCGGTCCTACGGTACTTTCGGTTATATCCCTAATATAGCCCACCTCTATTTTTTTCTTCTAACGCAAGCAAGCTGCCTGTTGGACCGGACCTTATATAAACATCATTGATCGTATAGGGAATAAAATGAGAAGAGCTCACGTGCATTGTCAACATTCTACGATCTTGGCGTGTTTCATCGTGTTTCTGACGAAAACCTCACACCGGTATCGCACCGTTCACCGTTCCATAGCATACGACCAGCGGCTCATTTTAGGGCCACTACAATTTCAAGAAAATAGTTAGTTTAAAGCACTTTGATTTGGAATCCGTTCGACTGCTAGATTGACATGACTGTTTGCGAGGCTTTGACAGTTAATCGTTTGTTTCAATCGATCAAAGCCACCACTTTTCTAATACAGGCACAGACTCTTAAAAAATAATAACATTCCATTACACATTGTTACGAAGTCCTACGTAACCTTTGGTTTCATTTCCATTGGGGTTTTATTTGTTTTTGTTTTTATATTTTCACAGGGTAAGCATTATGCTAACAATTTACTTAGAGCTTACTAGTATGAATCAACATACAAAGCCTGCTGCAACGATATGCATGAATGACATGATTGTCAAATGCCATCCAAAAGCAGAGCATAACTCACCTGTATTCATTGAGCCGTACAAATCAATAACCTTCTTGTTCGTTTCATCGGAAAGATGAATGCATAAGAATTCAATAAATACATGCCACCGCTCTCAGTGAACCACCGACAACAAAGGATACTGACGATATCAGGTGGCCGCCGACCTTTTGTTTGCGACGAACTATTACGACCCGCACTTGAATGGGCATCGACAGCAGCAAAAATAGCAATACTGAAAACATTACTGAATTACATCATCTTCATTGAAAGTTGCAATTATAATTTCTAAGTGTGTATATATAGATAGATATGTAATCCACTTTAAAGTTCTATCCAGTTAGAATCCGGAATCACTTTTTCTTTTACAGCGGTTTGTTTACCTAGGCGCCCACTTTCTGTGGTATAAATTTCACGATGTTTCGTGCAGTGAGTCAAAAGTTATTCCAGATGGAAACCGGGAGGAGAGAGGAGTGGTCCGCAATAAAACTAGCAAAAACGTTGAAAATCGCTACATCAACCGTGTAAGATGTGCTTAAACGATTCAGGGAGCGAAAAAGCGTGGATCGAGTGCCTCAAGGTAAGCGTCGTAGTGGAACATATGACCGCAAGCTGAACCAAAAGGTGTTGAGAATCGTCAGAGCAAACCCTGGACTATCAGATAATGAAACCGCACAAAAATACACAGCTGCTCGCAGTACCGATTGAAGAATTCGTTTGCGTGCAGGATATCGTTGTTATCGAGCCAGCAAGCAACCAAACAGAAAGTTGAAGCAAAGTTTCTTCATCAAAACTCGAGCTAGTTTTGTACCAGCAGGTTTTGACGAATTACCAAGAATGCCTGCCCATGACGATGAAAAATGGATTTCGGACAGCTTCCTGGCCAAAAGTTCTACATGGTGACGGCACGAGGAGATGTTCCTGCGAAGTTTAAGTTTGCTTTTATGGACACATTTGCCAAAAAACTGATGATTTGACAAGGGATATGCAGCTGTGGAGCTGACCAAAGTGTTCGTGACGAATAAGACGATGGCGAGTTGCCACTACAGCCGGGAATTCATCCAGTGGTACCACGATAATAACGTAGATTTCATCGATAGAAACATAAATCTACCCAACTGCCCTCAGATCCGGCCCATCGAGAGATTTTGGGAAATAATGAAGCGGAAGCTTAAGAAAAGTGGAAAAACGGCTCGGGACGCGAGTACAGAGTGGATGAGTTAGGAAATCATTAGAAGCATAAAGTTGAAAAATCGCACAAAATATTTTTAGAGACTTCAATTTTCCTCGCAAATCCCTAAATAGTAATTTTAGGTGAACCAGAATAAATTACTTTTTAGGACGTCCAACTTGCTTGGTGCAGTTATTAGTTCTAGCAATAAAATAATTGGTATAATGTGGTTGCACAAATTGAAAATGTTTTCCCAATGAAAAAGCACTACTATTCTTTGTGAGTGGTCTTAACAGCAATCCTACTGTTGGTTTAAATTGGTCCATATAGGCTCACAATCGTTACTTCCTTTTTTTTGTTTTCCTCAATGCAAAATCTCTATCCTAAAAGCATCCATACTGTTGGTTTGGTTGACATTTTTATTTTTATTTCTCTTATGTGAATCTCCATTGAATAATCTAAATTTCAAAACAATATAATACACGGATAAACACTTATAGTTGTCTCACCTACCAAGTTGAAATTTACAAGATCCAGCCAATCACTGCTTGCTCACACGCCAAGTTATAAAAATCATTCGAAGACAACGTTGTTGACAATTTGAAATAAAAAAGTTACAACAAAAAACTGTTTTTTTTTTCTGTAGGGACACCGGAAAAAATGCTCTTATTCGGTCATATCAAAAGGTACAGAAAAAATTATACCAAGTTGCTTGAAATTATTTATTCTACAACTTGTCGGAATAATGTATGCGTTTTTTCTGCAAATAAAAAAGTTAGATTTTCGATTTCTCTGCAAATAAGGACCACCCTAGTTTGCACTTACACCAAAAGAAGTGCCATGTTATTGAAAACAACTTTGTAGAAGACAATTTTGGTCCACAACTTCAAACTTAGGCTGAAAATGTATCTCTCGAGCTAAATTTGCATTATGGACCACTGTGACCACTGTGTTCTCATCAAAAAGTTCTAACTAGCAAAACTAACTGTAAACGGTTGAGCCACTAAGATCAAACAGCAAAAGAATCCTATAGCGAAATTACTCTCTTCTTACTATCTTCAGGACAGTTTTCCTTAGATAATTTAGGGTGTCCCTACAGAAAAATAGTTTTTTGCTCTAACTTTTTTATTTCAAATTTGCCAACAACATTGTATTCAGATGGTTCTCATAACTTAAAAAGCTAAAAGTTTTGACGAGTAAATTTTGCCGATATCTCTTACCGTTAGCGACTAATTAACGATTCTTATAAAATTACGCCCTTTTCAAATGTGTTTTACTCAATTTTAAAAAAGTAACCTTTTGTTTGACATACGATAAAGACAATTTCAGCACACCAAAAGTTTTAGCTTTCATTGTTCTAGAATAAATGGGAAGAAAACTTTACAATAAGTGAAGAAAACTTTGCTGAAAAATTTGTAATAAAATAGTTACAGTAAAATAACAGATTTTTATAGGGACACCCTAAAGCGTGGGACAAACATACAACGTACAGCGTTGTACTCCTTTAGTCTAATACCTGTATTTTAGTACTGGATTAAAGTATTTGACAGTTCGTACAACGGTGTGCGTTGTGTGTCTGTCCCAGACATAAGCTAAGTTGGAAAAAATGCTCTAATTCGGTGTTATCAAAAGGTACACAAAAAGTTTTACCATCAAAGTTGCTTGAAATTATTTATCCTACAACGTTTCCCAATGATGTATGCCTTTATTTCTGCAAATACCAAAGATAAATTTTCGATTTCTCTGAAAATAAGGACCACCCTAGTTGTCATTCACACCAAAAGACGTGCCTTGAAGGAATTTGAGAGAACAAGGTTTAAAGATTGTCCTCATAAACCTGACTAAAATATGGAACGTAATGGAACATCTTGGTGCTATAATAAAAATATCTTGGTGCCATAATAAAATCTAGTGGCTTTCATAAAACTTTAATAAAACTTAATAAAGCTGAATGGTTTTGGCAATGTTACTTAGGAGTAGAAAATGGAATTACTCTTGTCCTGGGTATTTTAGCATTTCGAAACATTGAGAACCTTTCTGGGAATGAAAGTGTTATGCTATGAGAAGCTTATCGGTCGCTTTAATTCCACTACTTGATGAATGTGTTAAATTAACCATTTCCATCAGTTCCATACCCGTTACATAAATGTATGGTACTGTTACGTCACTACTCGCTTGCTCAGCAAAGTTTACAATATTTTTTCTACTAACACAAGCAATCTGCCTGTTGGGCCGAACCTTATGTAAACATCATTGATCGTATAGGGAATAAAGAGAAGAGCTAACTTTGTCAGCATTCTACGCTCTTGACGTGTTTCATGGTGTTTCTGCCGGAAATCTCATACCGGTGTCGCACCGTTCACCGTGACGTTCCATCGCATACGACCATAAGCTTTTTCAGGGCCACTACAATTTCAAGAAAATAGTTAGTTCTCAAGCACTTTTATTGGGAATCCATTTGACTGCTTGATTTACATGACTGTTTGAGAGGCTTTGACAGATAATCGCTTGAATCCTAGAGGGTTTGAGCTGTTTAGTGGAATACCTGTAACTAGAAATTAGAAAAAAATTAGTATTTTCCATTTAACTTAGTGTCGAGATTGAGGGGTATGAGACACTGAAGAAGTCTGCATATTGTAGACGAAATACGCGTATCTGTCAAGATAAGCAAAGGTAGTTGGAATTAAATGGAAAATATTATTTTTTCCTCTTATTTCTAGTTAGATAATCGCTTGTTTCAATCGATAAAAGTCGCTCTTTTTCACAATACAGACACAGGCTCTTAACTTACAAATTTTTGAGAAAAACCAAGATTTTTAAGATTTTTGGCTATTGATAGAAATTTTCATTTCTATCTGAAAATCCCTTAAGGATCCTAAGGGGTGACATTTTTCCTATGGAAATCTTGTATATTTAATTAGATAATTTGTTATGGAAAATTTTGCAAACATTGGCTCAGCTGGTTGGAATATTGCGGAAATTGTTATTATGAAACACAGTTATTTTTAATATAAATTTTATGAAGCTTACATTATTATACGGTCAGGTTGTTCTAAACATTATATTATAGGTTCAACCTTTTTTTTTTTAGTTATCTCTAAATTAATTGAACAATATAAATAACCATTTGAACATAATTTAGTCGTCGTATTTCATTGGGAACATTCTTAAAATACCCAAACTTCTTTAAAAGTAGTTAGAAACATGTCATCGAAAATAAGTTTCATTAGCTTGGGACGGCAATCATCTGCAAGGACATAAAGGTAGAAGAATCGGTTACCCTTGAATACTTGTTGGAGAAAACAGCTGTGTTTCAAGCGAGCAAATCGGAACTTGCCTTATCCCTGGCTTCCGTATTCTTCGGCAGCGGTGAAGTGAGTTTTTTCACAATACAATCTGAGTAAGACCAAAATCTGGATCCGCTTCACTAATAAAAGAGCATTGACAATATCTATGTGTCTGACACAATACCTATTTATAACTACACATACTCTCTTTGTGTACACATAAAGGGTGTCCCACATCAAATTGCATCACGGAAAAAAACGGTGTCGAAAATTACCCATTTTTCTTGAAAATATGGAAAGAGGTAGTTTAGAGGGTTTTTTTGGTTTTGAATTTTTATCGCTGTCAGTTTTTCGAAAATTGTAAAAAAAATGGCGCAATTCGATGGAGGGGAACCGATAATTGCGCTTTAACTCTATCGGAAAGATCTTTTTGTATCGGCTTATCAAAATAAGTGTGTTCTGATGAATATATATGTCTGCTTTACTGAATTCAAATAATTATAAAAAATGAAGTGCATTAGCGTTCAGGCATCTGAATTTTTTTTCATTCTGTTAATATAGTTTGAAAGTAAAGAAAGTTTGAAGCAAAATTTTTTGCCAAGATTTTTTCAGTTAAACACAGATAAAAAAGATGTTTTGGAAAAATAATGTGGCAACCCTGTCACAGGGTAAGCATTATGCTAACAATTTACTAAGAGCTTACAAGTTAGATTCAACAAACAAAGCTTGCTGCAACGATACGCATGAATGACATGATTGTCAAATGCCATCAAAAAGCAGAGCATAACTCACCTGTATTCATTGGGCCGTACAAATCGAAATCCTTCTTGTTCGTTTCATCGGAAAGATGATTGCATAAGAATTCAATAAATACATGCCACCGTTCTCAGTGATCCACCGAGAGATACTTCCATTATTCCGTTTGAAAGGCAATATTGTCCATGTAAATGCACACTAAACCATTTCATGGTTACTTTTTTTTTCTTCTCCTGTCACAATAGCCTTCAATGTCGTTTTCATGGCACATGCTCACATATCGTTTTTCACAAAGGAGACAAAAATAGCCCCACCCCCATGGACGATCTATCTTTTTTGACCATTTGACCCGTGTGTAGTCGCTAACCACTCTCTCCCTGAAAAGTTAACGTAGAATATGAGCAAACCCTCAGCAGTGAATGTGGCGGTATTTCGCGGAATAATTTCGTTCCAAACATCCGACGCACAGCAGGTCGCAATATGGTTCAATCAATTCCGGCAGCTGCCTTCATAATGAAGCCACCGACCGTCCGGCAGGTTATAGCTAATCAAAGCATGCTATGATCCAAGCCCAGCAGTGAAAGTTCGAAGTTACCTGACGGGTCAACGCATTGGTGACATTTTCATTGTTTGTGCCTGTGCCTTTGACCTTACCCACCCAGGTGCCATTCAGGTGAAAAATGCTGAGCAAGTGAGGTAGTTAATCATCGTTGTCCATCGTCCATCGTCATCATCATCGTTAGGTGGATTTGGCTTTGATTCGTTTTGGGACTGTGGGGAAGAAAATGAAAATATCGCCTTTTCGCCTCAGTTCCGAAGAATCCCGATTTCTTCGCTATTTCAATCGAACAACAATTAATCTCTCAAAACTGCTACGACTGCCTAATTAACTGAACGAGAAAAATCCCTTCTCGACACGCCCGAAATAGCTTTCGCTAGCTTTCAAATTCTTTGCCCCACCTGATGAGCACCTTTTTTCAAATCGCGACGAAATTCCACCCACCCATTCAGTGGAAACTTTCCCATCAAGACCTCGATCATCGTTGGATGACAGCAAAAATGCAACAACAACAACAACAACAACGGCAACAGGACGTGTCCAAGACATTTCTCGGTGTATTTGTCCCGTTCGCCTTTTGTCCCGTTCTACCCCCGGCGGGAGCTTAAATGGCTGGAACAAACTTTTTCCGCGAGCCGAGTCAGATTGGAACACAATGATGGAAAGTTTTTAACTACCTACGTCAAGAGGGGAAAGCTAAATTAAATTTTGCATCATCATCATCATCATCATCGGCTGTGGGACAAAAGTGGGAGCCCCCATGGGAAGGATCGGAGCGGAACAACAGTCAACAGCAGTTAATGACAAAAGACGACAGAGATGGACTTTTAATAGCAGATCCCGAAGCAGCAGCAGCAGCAACATCAGTTGTAATGAGGGCAGAGTAGAAGGATGCTGCTTTGAACGTGTTTCAATTAGAGCAATTTGGCTTGGCTTTGTCTGTTTGAGTTCATTCTGTTTTCCCCCGGACAGAAGGGGCTACTTTCCGGACATTTGTCACGGTTGAGAGATTAAGCTTGTTTGTTAGCTGGTTTGCACGACTCGTTGCCGATAAATGGTTAGGAATGTATCGAAAGTCAACCATATTTATTTTCATAACTAGTGAGACATTTAGAGAAAGGAAGATTTTGGGGTCGTCATCTTTCCAAGTTCTTGCTAATGCTAAACAAATAAACCCCCTCGCTTTCAATCTGAACCGCCTCAACAAACTGATAAATCGACCAACTTTCTAGACAGTGGCATTACATCAAACGATACAGACTAACAGTTCTCGGTAGTTTACCTTGCCCCTCCTCCTGCCCAAACGGAAAAGCATATTACACACAGTTATTTACCCTCGGGAAACTCCGGCCCAGCGCTCCCCGGTGTATCAAACCAAAAGAGGTCTACCATCGCCCCATCGCACAGTGATTCCATTCCATGCAAAAGGCGGGAAAAGCCTAAAAATGGATTTTACATAGCTAAGTTATGTGTTTCTGAGTTTTGGACCGCTGATTTCAAATATGCTTTTTATTTATCGTATTGGGTCACATTATTGAGATCTGATAAATTCATTAGTCCTAACGTTTGCATTAAAAAAAATGGACAAAAATTGCCGATTTTTCATGGGTTTACCTTCACCCACACTGACAAAACTACCCATGCAAAATTTGACAGCTCTATCAGTTGAACTCTAACCGTGATGGCAAAAATAGTGAAGCAACTCCGTTCAGAAGGGTGCACGTTCAAAGAACGGCTCACCGCTGCGTCGAAAATCTTGGCCCTATTAGCCAATAGTCAGATCATCGAAAGAAAGCCCGGTTCCGGGAGGCCAACGACCCTAATCTGCGAGAAGCTCCAAAGGATGCTGAAGAGGAGACCGAGGAAAAGTGGCTCATCATGCGTGCGCTTGGCCGGAGGTCGGTTCAACCGGCAAACAGGAAAAGTACCTGCGAACATGAACATAATGTCAGTAAGTGAAGTCGCGTCCACTGGTTTTAGAGCTGCAGGCGATGACGTAGCGGCAGCGGCTGAATAAGATGGTCAACTCGATTTTCCCGGCGAATTACGACGTGGCGGTGGTTATGGACGACGAGACCTCACCCTGGATGGCAACGGCTGGCAGGGCACTTCGTATTCAACTTCCCCCATGAAGGAAGTGAGCTCTGAGGTGAAGTTCATTTCACACACCAAGTTCCCCAAGAAGTTGATGCTGTGTCTGACATTCAGCGGGATGTCAAAGCCGCTCTGTCTTAGCTTTTATCATCATCCGAAAAAAGTCTATGTTTTTTAATGCAAACGTTAAATCAATACTATTTTTTCAAAACCATTTGTTCATGAAATGTAAAAAGTAAAGCGATGTGGAGGTCAATTCATTGCATGGTCTTCCGGAAGTTTAGGATCACCCGTAACATATGATAAATCAGCAAGTCCATACCAAAGAGATTAAGTGGGTCTGAGAAATTCGCAATATTCGGTAGCTTCGTCCTTTTTTGGTAAAAATATAACTTGAATTTTTCATTTTGTCATTGAGGTGACATTTTGAGATAGGGTGGTCCAAAAAACGAGAAAAAACAACAAAGTACAACCCTATTGGGTTGTTCAAAATCATAACGTAGGACTCCGCAACTAAATGTTGGCCATTTAGATTGTACAATGCAATCAACATTCTTTGAACGAACCCCTGCAGGCCTAATTTTTCCAAATGTATCAATGCAAGCAATTTGTTGTATTTTGATTGGTTTGGTGCTCAACAACATATATATGATTGAAAAAAGTAGGAGTTCAGAACTTAAGATCAACGGTTGTAACAGTAGCTGTTTCCGCTATACAGTGTTATGACATGTATTCAAACACATTCAATGAATGTTCCGGAAGACCAACCACCATTATGAGATAATCTTGGGATATTCTATGCCAAACAAACTAACATAACTTTGTACAGCTCATGAAGCCACTATTACAATTTAAGACCTTAAGTTTTGATAGACATTTTCAATGACCTGAAACTAACAAGATTATCCTGTGATGTCTGTGGACGTTTCAGTATATTTATTGAATATGTTTGAATATTTATCGTAGATTTCTGCAGCCCATAAAGCTACGGTTACTACTGTACATCTTAAGTACTGAACTAAAGGTCAGTTTTTTGAACTTGAACATCCCAAGATCATCTGATAATGACTGTTGACCTTACAGAAGATTCACTTGAATGCATATCGACACTTTCCATAGGTTTTAAAGCCAATGTGGCTACTGTAGATCAGAACTCCTGAACTCAAGGGTAGCTTTAGTGACCTGTAATATCCCAAAATATCTCATAATATCTGTTTACCCTCCAGAAGACTCACTTATATTGCATATTGCTACCTTCTTTGGTCTAGAAAGCTACAGTTATTCCTGAAGACTAAAAGTGTTGAGCTCCAGGATAGTTTGAATAACCTAAAACCTCTGAAGATTTTCTCATAATGTCTGTTGTTCTTCCAAGATATTCAAAGAATATATTCCAATACACATCGTTGCTTACCATAGCCCAGAAAGCTGTTGTTGCAGCTGTAGGTTTTATGTTCTTATCTCAAGGATAGCTAAGATGACCTTGCTTCATAATGTTCGTTCACGTTTCAAACATATTAATTGAACATTTTTGAATATTTTTTTTAACTTTGTAGTGCCTAGAAACCACTGTTACAACTTTAAATCTTAAGTTCTAAATACCAAACTAGTTTGGATGAACTAGACCATCTCAAGTTTATTTTCGTGTGTATTTTTCCGTTCGATAATATTCACTGAATATGCTTGAATATGCGACGTAACTTTGTATAGCACAGAAATCTACTGTTACTAACGTAGATTTCAAGTCCTACACTCCAGGACAGTTTGGAATAACTAGAAGATCATAAAGTTATAAAATACCCTAGTAGCGTACTTGTTGCCATTTGGTTTAGATAACATAAATATGACATGCTAAGTTATAATCAAGATACTACAACTAATTATGACCGCAGTGTTCTACTTGGGTACTGACTGTTGACCTTCAAAATGATTCATTGAAAATTTTTCAATGCATATGGTTACCTTATATAGCAGAAAAAAAACCCAGGCGAGGAGCGACCCAGGCGTAGTGGTTAGCATTCATTCCTCTCACGTCAAAGTCATGAGTTCAAATCTCACCCCCGGACAAGTTATGAAAATACCCAAAAGGTATTTGAGTGACTACGACGTGAGATGAACCAGCCCAGGGCTGAAAGTCTCGATAATCAAGGAAAAAAAAAATTACTGTTACAACTGTAGATCTTATATTTTGAACTTAAAAACAGTTTGATGATCTAGAATATCCCAAGATTATCGCATTTTGTCGGTTGACCTTTCACATTGTTCAATGAATGTTGTTGAATACATATTGTCCTTTTGCAACCCTCCAAAACCCCACTATTACAACTGTAGATCTTATGTTCTGAACCCAAGCACAGTTTGGATGACCATGAACCATGGATGACCATTTACCTCATAATGTTGTTTTACGTTCGAAGATATTTGCTGAATGTGGTTGAATACGAGGTTGGTAAATGACAGAACAATGCGTACCACTGGTACTTCACGTACCTGCAGGTTTAAAATAGACCCTAGTTAGTGGTCCTTAGCCTCGTGTTCAGTAGCTCCTATCCCTACCTCCCCGCGGTGCCGGCTGGGCTGCGAGCTACCTTAGGGAAGATCGGGTAACCAACCCCGGTGGGAACTGTGGTCGTAGGCTGACAGGAAGGGGGTTTGCTTCGCAAACCTGAGCGTCTGTTTTCTAGGAGGAACGGCTCACAACAGCGTCCGTCCCCCATGTTAGGGGCGGCTGATCGACGTCAAAGTGCCAGGAAAGGACTCTAAGCTCAACTGTGCACTATGGTCCTCCGGAAAGTAGGGGGTTTATGTCCGGCCCTGCGAGCCAGCCGTAAAAAAGAATTGCAACGGAAAATCAGCAACAGAATAACGTACGTGAACCGAGACTCAACTTGATGGGAGCACCCGCATACTGTCGACCTACTGAAGGACCGTAGGTTTGGCATCGTAGCGGTGCAGGAGGTGTTCTGGCCAGGATCCATGGTGCGAACGTTTATAGGTAATCATACTATCTACCAGAGCTGCGGCAACATACGCGAGCTGGGAACAGCTTTTATCGTGATGGGCGATACGCAGAGGCGCATGATCGGTTGGTGGCCGATTGACGAAAGAATGTGCAGGTTGAGGATCAAGGGCTGATTCTTCAACCTTAGCATAATCAACGTGCACATCCCTCACTCCGGAAGCACTGATGATGACAAGGACGCATTCTACGCGCAGCTCGAACGTGAGTACGACCGCTGCCCAAGCCATGACGTCAAGATCATCATAGGAGACCTTAACGCTCAAGTAGACCAGGAGGAGGAATTCAGACCGACGATTGGAAAGTTCAGCGCTCACCAGCTGACGAACGAAAACGGCCTACGACTCATTGATTTTGCCGCCTCCAAGAACATGGCCATTCGTAGCACCTTTTTCCAACACAGCCTCCCTTCTCGGTACACCTGGAGATCACCACAGCAGACGGAATCGCAAATCGTCCACGTTCTGATTGACGGATGGCACTTCTCCGACATTATTGACGTCAGGACCTATCGTGGCGCTAACATCGACTCCGACCACTACCTTGTGATGGTCAAACTGCGCCCAAAACTTTCCGTCATCAACAATGTACGGCACCGGCGACCACCACGGTACAACCTAGAGCGACTGAAGCAACCGGATGTCGCCTCAGCATACGCGTAGAATCTCGAGGCAGCGTTGCCAGACGAGGGCGAGCTCGAGGTACTGGAGTACAGTTATAGCAGCCATCAACGACGCAGTCGAGAGTACCATCGGGCACGTGGAACGGAGTCGACGGAACGAATGGTTCGATGAGGAGTGCAGAGCGATTCTGGAGGAGAAGAATGCAGCGCGGGCGGTAATGCTGCAGCAAGGAACCCAGCAGAACGTGGAACGTTATAAACAAGAGCGGAAATAGCAGACCCGCGTCTTTTGGGAGTAAAAACGCCGCCTGGAAGAAGCGGAGTGCGAGGAAATGGAACTGCTGGGCCGTTCCCAAGAAACACGGAAGTTCTACCAGAAGCTCAACGCATCCCGCAACGGCTTCGTGCCACGAGTTGAAATCTACAGGGATAAAGATGGGAACCTCCTGACGGACGGACGTGAGGTGATCGAAAGGTGGAAGCAGCACTTCGATGAGCACCTGAATGGCGTGGAAAATGTAGGCATGGGAAACCAAGGCAACGGAGGAAACGACTACGTCAGTGCAGCAGAGGAAGGAAATGTTCCAACTCCCACTCTGAGGGAAGTTAAGGATGCCATCCACCAGCTCAAAACCAACTAAGCAGCTGGTAAAGATGGTATCGCAGCTGAACTCATCAAGATGGGTCCAGAAAAGTTGGCCACCTGCTTGCAACGGGTGATAGCCAGGATCTGGGAAACCGAACAGCTACCGGAGAAGTGGAAGGAAGGGGTTATCTGCCCCATACATAAAGAAGGTGATCATTTGAAATGTGAGAACTTCAGAGTGATCACAATTCTGAATGTCGCCTATAAATTGCTATCTCAGATCATATTCCGTTGTCTGTCACCTAAAACGAATGAGTTCATGGGAAGTTATCAAACCGGCTTTATTGACGGCGGATCGACAACGGACCAGATCATCACCGTAAGGCAAATCCTCTAGAAATGCCGTGAATACCAGGTCCCAACGCATCACCTGTTCATCGACTTCAAGGCGGCATACGGCAGTATCGACCGCACAGAGCTATGGAAAATTATGGACGAAAACGGTTTTCCTGGGAAGCTGGCCAGACTCATCAAAGTAACGATGGACGGTGTGCAAAACTTCGTAAGGGTTTCGGGTGAACTATACCGTTCATTCGAATCTCGTCGGGGACTGCGACAAGGTGACGGACTCTCATGCCTATTATTGAACATCGCTCTGTGGACGGTACCGGAAGATTAGCTTGCTGAGAAAGTTGACCAGGCTGGAGCTGGAAGATTGCTCGTCCGTTGAAGAGTACATAGATGAGATCATGTCCTCCAAGCCACAAGCTGGAACAAATTCGTTTCGTTTTGGACGATGAATGGCTGTCGTTGATTTTGCTCATGGGACTCCCGAAACGCTACGAGCCCATGATCATGGGATTGGACGCCTCGGGTATCAAGCTCACGGCGGATACGGTGAAATCTAAAATTCTTCAAGACGTCGCCATGGATACCGATGTCAAATCATGCGGTTCGTGAAAGGATGTTCCAGAAGAAGAAATCCGGCGTGAAATGCTTCAAATGCGACAAGTTTGGGCACTACGCGTCTAGTGCCATGTGAAGCCGAAGTCGAAACCCGAGAAAGGATTCCACGGGGAGCAAACGGCTTTGATGGCGTGCGTGACCAGAGCGATGGCGTACGTCCCAAAAGTCAATCGGAAGAAATGGGACCCGAAGTCGAGGCCGTGTATCCTGGTTGGGTATGCTGACTGTTCCAAAGGTTACCGAGTGTACAACTCAGCAACGAAGCAAGTGTTCGTTCGAGGACAGGGAACATCCGGAACAGACTGGCGAACCAGAACGGGCCGACGAAGATAGGGACGCCGAAACGACGCCATTTCCAGTTTTGGCATTCGATGATGATGAAGAAGACGATTCCGATGCAGTTGTACTGCAGCAGTCCCGTGCGCTCCCTCCGCAACCAACTTGGAACGTTTCTCAACCTACCACGAAGCGCAGCGCGAGGGAGTGCAAAGTACCAGGCACGTATTCTGACTTTAAGGTGACGTACAGTATCATTCCTCAGAATATTGCCATTCCACAGGACCATCATGGCCAGGCGAGGCCAGCGACGTTCATCACTGCGCTCCCGTCACACGAAAAGGAAGAAGCTGTTGTACCGCAACACGATTCTGGGCATAGTGACTGGAAGCGCCCAGTCAGAGGCAAGTCGAGCAATAATTCGATTGGCAGCGGTGTGCTTCCGCCATCCTCTACTCCACAGATTACTGGCGAACCCGAGACGCTTCAGCAGGCATTGGAACGACCGGACCGTGATGACTGGATCGGCGGAATGGAGTCCGAGCATCGGTTGTTGTGCGATAACGACACGTGGGAACTCGTCGATCTACCGGTGGGACGGAGAGCACTCAAAAACAAGTGGGTGTATGCGCTGAAGACGGGTACGGATGGATCCATCGAACGACACAAGGCCCGACTGGTGATAAAAGGGTATTCGCAAGTCAAAGGCGAGGATTACGACGCAACGTATTCTCCGGTGGTGCGGTACGCAACCGTGCGGTACCTCTTGGCGATGGCGGCCAAACACGATCTCCTGGTGTACCAAATGGATGCGGTGACTGCATTCCTGCAGTGCGAACTTCATGTAGAGGAGATCTACATGGAACAACCGGAAGGGTTCCGGGACGCACGGGCACCGAAGAAGGTGTGCCGACTCAAGAAGGCCCTGTACGAGCTGAAGCAGAAGAGCCAAATCTGGAACCAGAAGGTGGATCGGAAGCTTAAGGCGATGGGATTCCTGCGATCTAAATACGACTCCTGTGTGTGCTTCCGGTTCGGCGGCGGGAAGGTTATTATCGTTTCCGTCTATGTGGATGACTTCCTGCTGTTTTCCATCGATCAAACCCTGGTGGACGAAGTCAAGCATCAACAGTCTGCTGAGTTCCAGAAGAAGGACCTGGGGGACGTCAAGCAGATTTTGGGACTGCGGGTCATCCGATCCGATGGCATGGTAGCAAAAGACCAATAACATTACATCGACAAACTCCTGCAGCGATTCCGAATGGAGGGATTCAATTCCGTGTCGACACCCCTGGACGTGAATCAAAAGTTGACGAAAGCAATGCAGCCAGAATCTGCGGAAGAGAAGGAGAAGATGAGAGGTACTCCGTTCAAGGAACTCGTTGGTGGATTGCAGTTTGTGGCACAGTGCACCCGGCCAGATATTAGCCATACGATGAGTATCGTCAGCAGCTTCAGCCACGAACCGGAGTCTGACGATTGGATGGCGGCCAAGCGAATTCTACGATACCTAAAGGGGACGAAGGACTACAAGCTGACCTATTGGGCCGATTCCAAGCAGGACTTCCAAGGATACAGCGATGCAGATTGGGCGAACGACGTTGAAACTCGGCGTTCCATTACTGGCTACGTGTTCCTGCAGAGTGGAGGTGCTATCTCTTGGAGCTCGAAGAGGCAGTCTACCGTAGCACTGTCCACTACCGAAGCTGAATATATGGCGCTCTCTTCTGCCTACCAGGAAGCGGCATGGTGGAAGGGATTTCTGCAAGAGCTCCATGGTGGCGAAATTTCCGTTCCGATCAACTGCGACAACAAGAGCGCAATCAGTCTGGCGGAGAAAGATGTAGGCTACTCTTCCAGAAGTAAGCACATCGATATACGGCACCATTATGTACGAGAACAAATTGAAGCCAAGACCATCTCCATGAGTCATGTTCCATCGAATCTCCAGGCAGCAGATATTTTCACGAAACCGATTCCAAACTCGATGATGCTTGAAGATATGAAAACGTTGGGCATTCAGAAACTACCGCTTAAGGGGGGAAGTTAGATTATAGTAAGCGTTGCATCTGAATACTGATTATAGTAAGCTTTGATTTTCAAATAAACCTTCATTCGTTACTTGCACTCTAAGCGTATAGAAAACAGAGACGTCTAAAATTATCAAACTTTTCAACTTGTATGAGAAAATTTAAATGGTTTATGAATTTAAAAATTTTACGGGTTTCTCGGGCCTCCCGGAACAAAATTGCGCAAGATAAAATTCAAATGTTCAGAATGCTGGAAAAAATATATTTAAAATTAGCCTATTGTGGAGAATGTGCTCAAATGTGCTCATATTTGAAAACTTAGGTGAACTTTTTTTTCGATTCTTCATACATTTTATATGGGAGTATATAATCCATGTAGGGCCTATACTTTGAAAAAAATGGAGAGCGCAATATTTATTCAATATTCATGAAATTTTGGAAAAAGAAATTTTAAATAGTGTACAAAATTACAAAAACATATTTATTATTATATGAGGAAGTTGATTTTTTGACTCTTTTTCCCGCCTCGGAACCACTGTGCATCGGTCGTCGGTTCGGTACATGCAAAAACTTTATGTTCTATAATTACCACCTTGTTGTTAACCCAACAACAACGCACAAACAGCAGAAGAACGAGATTTTCGTTGGCGGCCCTGTTCTGACTCGGGAAGCTCGGAGAACTTGTGCCTAGCAACCAACCTACATATCTGCGTAAGTTTGCACAGCAGTTTCGAGCCGATCTTCTCGGAAGCGAACAAATCCTCAAATCGGATTTCCTTTGTGTGCGTCGAAAGCTTAGCTCATCTTTTTCTCCCCCGGTACTGGGAGGTTCAACCTGAAAGACAATAACCATGTAACACGTGGAGCTAACGATGGGCAGGACAAGCGAGGTTACAGACTGGAGATGGGGGCACAGCGCCTTGAGGGCGTTAATTTGTTCATGCGTGGCTTCTGTGGTTTCATCGCCCGCAGGCGAACAAAGAATCCGAGAAGATACTTCCCCGTCGATCGGTCGGTGGAGAAGGGAGGAGTGGTTGAAACATCCGGAAGGGCCGAATGAAATCAGAACCCTCCCCGGAACGGCACGGAACACGAGCAGCCGAACATGTTTGTGTTTGTGGAAATGTAGCGACGACGACGACGATGGCGAGATCAACAGGTGAGGACGATTTTATCGAATATAACGTGATTGTACCTGGCAGGCGCCTCCGGGGAGCATTAGAGGGATGGGTATTTATGGCATTGTTATGGAACCAACAAGGTTACGGTGGGAGGAGTAGCACATTGTTACTTTGAATTTTTCCCCTGCCCATTATTCGATACACAAGCTCTTCGTATTCTTGTTTGTGCAGACCGAGAATATTGGTGAGATGTTTGATGGGTAAATGAATTCGATACTGTTATCGAAATATAATCCTTCCGGACGTAGAAAAATAATGAAACGAGCCCTTGTGCACGGTCGCTCGACGATGCTCTAGACTAATAGAAGCATATCATAAATAATGGAGCAGCGTTCCAAGTGGTGCCGAGTGGCTCCTTCCCTCATTTTGCCTGATTCAGCAATCTCCGTGTTCAGCGTGCATCTCTGCAGAGGTTTACACTTTGTGAGCGTGCATACATTAATGCTGGGATTAATTGTTTTTGGTATACCAGGTCCTCCTGGCACGTGTATCAGCTTGTACCATCGTTGTTTAATAAAATGCTTCGCAGATGATAATGAGCAGCAAGCGAATGGACCAAATGGCCATCAGACCGATCCGATGGAATTCTATGTGTTGCATACACAAAATAGCGTCCTTCATGCTGAACCGCCGTTTTCTCGTTAACCTCCTTATTTAAGGAAGTTTTAAATTACTTTTAGAATCATTTGTTTCAGTTTCGCCTGAGGATAGCGGTTTTGAAATCTTTCTTATATCACATTTTATTGAGAATTTTACGATAAAATTAACCACAGAGGACATCTTTTGGGTGGCTTATTATCAGGAATGGCATTTATTTTGAATTTGCATGGTACACTGCAACTCTCTTAAAATTAAAGACTGTACTCGAAAATATATGCAACAGACAAAAATGATCACCACAATAATTCATTTTATCTAGCATACTATTGAAACTCTCAAGGAATAAATAAACACACTTCAGCACCGTTTTTGCAAAGTTGGTTCATTCAAACTCCTCTCCTAGGCTAAAAGCCCGCATTTTGGACTTAACACTACTCATCAAATCCAGTGCAAAACTTGTGCCATCTTTTTAACACGCTTTAATCCACCCAGTTTTGAAGACCTCCTTGTTTTCCGAAACTAGCACCCTTCATAATTGCCCAAATTTTACTATTGGTTGAAATTCTGGCGAGTTTGGCGGATTTGCCCCCTTCTGCACAAAAACAACAGCGTTGGCCTCGTACTGCTCCATCACTGGTTTCGCCTAAGGCTTGCTTCATTTAGAATTGGAACAAACTTTTGCTCATATTGTGGCGGTCCTGGAGGACGGATTTGGAAGTTCTTGGCACCCACGTGTCGGGAATTTTGTCAGCTTCACGTATGTATTTTTGACATTCCGCAAATCGACTGTACTTTGTAAACAATCAACATGGAAGCCGAAAGAAGGTAAAAAATTGTGCACAGTTATTTGGAAAATCCATTGTGGTCTGCATCTAGGCTAGCTAAACAGCTGAAATTGCCCAGAAATACCGTATGGCGCGTTATCAAACGGTATAAGGAAACATTGACGACGATTCGGAAGCCTCAAGCCAATCGTCGGAGTGGAACTGTCGACCGGAAACTGCGTGGTAAGACTTTGAAGACGATTAAGAGGAATCCCAATCTGTTGGACCGTGATTTGGCCAGAAAATTCGGTGCTGCCCATAGTACCGTGAGGAGAACTCGACTCCGGGAAGGAATCAAGTCGTATCGAGCTAGCAAACAGCCAAATTGGACCATAAAACAGAATAGTGTGGCCAAAATCCGTGCTCGGAAGCTATACGACCAGGTGCTGACCAAGTTCGACGGGTGTCTTCTGATGGACGATGAAACCTATGTCAAGGCTGACTTCGGGCAAATCCCAGGTCAAAAATTTTACTTGGCAACGGCTCGGGGGGATGTTCCAGCTACATTTAAATTTGTTTTTGCCGACAAATTTGCACGAAAATTCATGATTTGGCAGGGCATTTGCAGCTGTGGCAAAAAAACGAAAGTTTTCGTTACAAATAAGACAATGACGTCGGAACTATACCAAAAAGAGTGTCTCCAAAAACGAATTTTTCCGTTCATTCGATCCCACGACCATCCCGTAATGTTTTGGCCAGATTTGGCAAGCTGTCATTACAGCAAAGTCGTTCAAGAATGGTATGCAGAGAAAGGGGTCCAGGTTGTTCCGAAAAATCTTAACCCACCCAACTGCCCCCAGTTCCGCCCTATTGAGAAATACTGGGCAATCATGAAGAGGAGACTCAAGGCAAAGGGAAAGGTTGTCAAAGACATCAATCAGATGAAAACCTGGTGGAATAAGATAGCTAAAACGATGGACGAAGAAGGTGTGCGCCGCCTAATGAGCCGTGTTACAGGAAAAATTCGAGAATTTCTTCGAAACCGTGACGAATAATTTTATCCGTATTTTTTCTTTAAAGTATGAAGAAAACGCTACATTTGTATAAAAAAAAATCTTGAATTCAATATTAAATAACTGAAATACAGGCAATTGTTTTTGTTCCAATTCTATCTGAAGCAAGCTTTAATGACACGGTGCCAGATCTGTCCAAAACTGAGTGTCACCTTCGCGCAACCGAAGAAAGGGCAGCAGGTGAATCTGGAGGCATTCTTCTTTATATATCTTCATCACCGTACTAGCAGTGCGTCAGTGTGCGTGACTAACTGGTAACGAATCACTCATCGCCAGTTGAACTGCATCAAAAGTAAACAACGCTGCAAAGGTGAGACATAATAGTGTGAGACCATCGCATTGTTTGAGTGTCTCCCATCCATCATTGTTACACTCCCGTCATCGATTCCGCTGGTGGTGCCATCTGTTTGTCAGTGATTCGTCTTCACAAGCTACACGCAGAAAAAATATCGTCAAAACAAACATATCCCAGGTTACGATACTCATTATGCTTGGCGTGTGTGAGAGCTGCGCAAACGAGCTCACCAAGCGGGCTGTAGTAAAGTGTGGCGGATACTGCTCGGCTCAGTTTTGTCTGAAGTGCTCGAAGATGGATTAGTACCACATGTGCGAAGATTTCAGGCAACACTAATCTGTTCTGGATGTGTAACGCTTGCAGTAAAATGATGGACAGTGCGCGATTCAGGAATGTCATGGTTTCAACGAATGCTGCTGTGTCTCAAAACTTTGAGGAACTGAAGAATGAGATCCGCTGCAGCGTGTTGGATGAAATACGGCTTGGCATTCGCACGAATTTCAAGGAACTGATCGAGGCTGTACCGAAAACTCCAGTTTCTGTTCCAAGTGTAACGTTTTTCGGGCCCTCTAAGAGGAAACGTGAGAACGACGAGAAATTTGAACAGACTCCGAAAAGGACATCGCAACTCCGTCGTGCAACTGACTGTTCAGGGCAATCTGCAATTACTTGCGCCACAGCAGACAGAAAGTTTTGGTTGTATCTGTCCGACATATCCGTTGAAACTCCTGATGACAGTGTAACAGAGTTAGTATCACGACGGTTAGGCTCCAATGATTTCAAAATCGTGGAGTTGGTTCCGAGAGGAAAGGATGTGCGTTCCTTGAACTTTGTGTCATACAAAGTAGGGATGCCTATACAACTGAAGGAGAAGGCTTTGCAGGATTCCACTTGGCCCAGTGAGATGTCGTTCAGAGAGTTTGAAGAAAGGAGCATTCCAAGAAAGATTTTTTGGAAGCCAGCCGTTCTAACAATACCCGAGACAGGATCCAACAACCCAAATATTTCGACCAACGCAGAGACGAACGTCATAATGGATCAAAAACGATGAACGAAACTGCCTACAATACCTCCCGAATTCTTAAATGAAACCTACCTGCAATTTTCAACGGTATACTATCAAAATGTGAGAGGCATTCGTACTAAAACTAACGAGCTCTTTCTGAAGCTTTCTGCCTGTGAATACGAAGTTATTATACTCACTGAGACGTGGCTTCGTTCTGATATCGCTAGTTCAGAGTTTGCTGCTAGCTACTCGATATTTCGGTGTGATCGCAGTGCAGCTTTTAGCAACCTTCAGCGAGGGGGTGGAGTTTTAAGTGCGGTTAAGGAAGACCTCAACTGTACGTCGGTAGACTTTGTTGACTATGGCAGTATTGAGCAAATCGCTGTGCGTATCAATCTAGACAAGGCACCGATCTTTGTGCGCGGAATCTATCTTCGACCGAACTCGTCTCCGGAATTGTACTCAGCGCATTCCGCAGCAGTCCAGCAAATCTGTGCAAGTGCGTCGGATTCTGATAATATTGTCATCGTTGGAGATTACAACCTACCTCAGTTGGTATAGTCCTAGGATGAAGAGATCAACAGCTTGCTGCCGTCCAACGCATCGACTGAACAAGAAATCCCTCTAGTTGAATCAATGATTGCCTCCGGACTACAACAGATCAACAGGCTGCTAAACTCGAATGGTCGTACACTTGACTTGGCATTTGTTAACGAACCAAACGATGTTGAACTAATCGAACCTCCGTCATCCCTCCTCCGAATTGACAACCATCACAAGCCATTCGTTCTTCGCATTGACGTGAATGCCTACGTGCAACCAGCTAGCGAGTCGAACATCATTAATGATGTCGATTTTGGACGTTGACACTTTCCGGAACTCAATAACGCTCTCATGGACTTCGATTGGATTGAAATGTTCCGTGCAAAAGATACGGATGAAACGGTACGTTTGTTTTTAGACAAATTGTACGACATTATGGAGGAATATGTTCCACGGCGAACAAGTAGGCTTCATTCGTTTAAGCAACCGTGGTGGACAACTGCGTTACAGCATCTCCGTAACATTGTGCAAAAAGCTCGTAAACGCTATTTTCGATCACGGACTACTGTGAACCGGATCAATCTACAGTCGCTCGAAACCCATTACGCCAATTGCCAGGACGCTGCTTTTCGTTGCTATATAAGACGATTGGAGCAGACTGCGAAGCAGAATCCGTCATCCTTTTGGTCGTATATTCGAAGCCGTAAGAAATCTAACCGGATCCCTACCGACATGACTTTTAAAGAAACTTCAGACGATTCACCTCACGAACTAGCTAATCTGTTTGCCGGCTTTTTCGAAAATGTACACACTCAAACGTCACCAACTTTTTCCGCTGACAGTCTTAAATCCTGACAGATTATCAAGAATTTCTCGCATATAAACATTACGTTCTAAACTAAAGGGTGTTCCACATCAAATTGCATCATGGAAAAAACGCTGTCGAAAATTACCCATCTCTTGAAAATTTGGGTTAAAGTAGTTTAGAGTGTTTTTTTATGTTGCATTTTCATCGTAATCAGTTTTTCAAAAATTGAAAAAAAAATTGCGTCACCAGATATGCACCATCGCGAATTGATTTTCGGCAAGCACCTGGAAAACCCTCAACTCTCTCATCGAGACATCGAAAAACAACTCGGAATCGTGCAGTCAACGGTGAGTCGTGTCATTAAACGTACTAAGAAACTCTGAGCATCAAACGGAAGGAGTAATGCGGTCAAAATCGATGTTCTATTAGTCAACAGGATCACAAGCGTGTCGTGAAAGCGTTTAAGCGCTTAAGCGGTCTGTAAATCACAGACCAAATAGGCCTATCTGTCAAAATATAAGCTTTTTCTAGTGGAATTTGCAAGAACTTGCTCTTTTTCGACTCTCGGACTATCCCTCATGTTTCATAATTTTTTTTTTAAGTGTGATGAAATTATGTGTTAGATGGAGATTTTCATTGTTTTCCAATTAAAATCCTTCTACTAAAGCGTGTCTGGAAATATTTTTTGTAATTTTGTCTCGTCAGTGGTCTGAATGAACCTCAGAATTTCTTTCAGTGTACGGTTTAGCTGTCAGTGGAACCTCCCACTTTCGCCTCGACGTGCATATTGTTTACTTTTGAATTGAAGTTTTGAAAATGGTGACACGACAACAGGAGCTGCGGATTTTTGTTTTGGATAAGTGGTTAGAAAATCCTAATCGTTCACAGAAAACAATCGCGAATTTGTTCCGGGTGACGCAACAAACGGTGTCGAATGTCATCAGCAAGTTTTGGCAAACCAAACGGGATCAAAGGAAGCCAAGTAAGCCTACCAAAGGGGGAAACAAGGAAGCGCAACATTTTGGTGAGAAATGTTGCCATAAAAGTGGATGTAGCTAAGTCAACTGTGCAGGATATTAAAGTGAAATGTGGATTGAGGTCATTCAAAGCCCAGAAGAAACCTCGCCGAGCTGATAAAGGGCCGGAGAGCTTCAGCCGCTCCATCTCCTACAACGATCGCTTCGAGTAGTGGGCCGCCGCCAGATCTGGCCAGAACACCGCGTCTTTACTCTAATGGTATTTCTTGATGAACGACGCATCTACCGGAAGGCATTTCGTACTATAAATTTCCCCGTTCATGGCCAGTCAGGAGCGAAAGAAGAGCGGCTTTGCATCCCCTTCTCGCTGATTGTCAGCCACAGCAGCACCTTCTTGTGGAGCTTGGTGTGTGAAATGACCCTCACCTCGGGGCTCACTTCCTTCGTGGGGGAAGTAGAATACAAAGTGCCCTGCCAGTCGTTGCTATCCAGGGCTCGTCGTCCATCACCACCGCTACGTCGTGATTTGCCGGGAAATTTGAGCTGACCATCTTATTCAGCCGCTGCCGCTTCGTCATTTCCTTCAGTTTCGAAACCAGTGGACGAGACATCCGCTTCCTGACATGTATGTTCATGTTTGCTAGGTACTTTTTCACCGTTTAGTCAGTTGAACCGACCTCCCGACCAAGCGCACGCAGCAATGTAGCCACTTTTCCCTCGGTCTTCCTCTTCAGCATCCTTTGGAGCTTCTTGTCGCTCAGGGTCGTCGGCCGTCCGGAACCGGGCTTTCTTTCGATGCTCTGATTGTTGTCTAATAGTGCCAAGATGTTGTAGATGCCGGAACGGGTGTATCCGGCGTCCACAAAGTGCCACACGATGTCTGTTTTTGACGCGGCGGGATGCCGTTCTTTGAAGGCGCACCCTTTTGAACGGAGTTGCTTCACTGTTGTTGCCATCACGGTTAGAGTTCAACTGATTGAGCTGTCAAATTTTGTCTGCTGACTCATGGGTTACTATGATTGATGTTGCATGGGTAGTTTTGTCAGTGCAGGTGAAGGTAAACCCATGAAAAATCGGTTTTTTTTTGTCCATTTTTTTAATGCAAACTTTCTATGTTTCGTAATTATTAAACATACAGGTTGCATTGTACAGGACGATGAAACATTCATGATGGCTAAACTTTCACAAATCCCTGATAATAAATTCTACTCTACAAAAAATAGACGCAGCCTAGACTTGCATTCAGGACGATAGAAAAATTTGCGATAAAGTATCTCATTTGGCAAGCTATCATCTATACATGCTGTTAAATCAGCCGGGAATAATAAGAGTGATATCTTCTTCAAAGAGTGCCTTCAAAAACGCGTACTGCCACTTCTAAGCAGCATTCTGAAAGCATCTTGTGTTGGCCTGATTTGGCATCTTTCTACTACTCAACTGTAGTGAAGAAATGGTATGAGGAAAATAATGCCATTAATCCTCCAAACTGTCCATAGCTACCACCCATCGAGACATTTTGGGAAATGATGAAAGCTGATCTTCGGAAAATGAGAGGTGAGTCAAAATCGGTTCAAAACTTCAAGAAAATATAGACAAAAGCTTAAAAAGAGAGGAGAAGCTTGTCGTTGATGGTAGGTGTCGAGACAAAGGTCCGAAATTTTGGGCATGAGGGTGATATTTAATTTCTGTTATTGCAGAAGCATGAAGGAACATACACTAGGAAAACAAGTTTAAAAAAAAAAGATATTTTTGGATTTCACCCTTTAATCAGCTTTTTTGAGTGTTTCAAATAAATTGAAGTAACCTAAGTATTTTTTTTTTGCCGAACATATTCAAATCGAAGGTTGCGTATTTCTAAGTAGACGACTAAAAATGAATAAAACATCAGTTTTGAAAACCATACTCAGACTTCCGGGCACTGAAAACCAGACTCAAACGGGCACTCTTTCCATCCTTAAAAATTGTTATTCTAACTTATTGGTTCTTCTCCTATAATTTTTGTTTTTATATAACTGATGCACTCCATTTTCATACTTGCAAGAGCCCATTTATAAAAATATTATCAAGCTTATTGCCAACAAAACCCATGAGCTTCGAAGAAATTTCTAGATTATTTTTAGTGTACTGAATTTCAACGAGCTTTTCTAATAGACAAAAGGTTTCTATAAATTTTCATCATAAATTTTTTTAGAATGCACACAAAGACTTAGAAATTCTAAGGTAGTTTTGAATTTTTTCGGATTTATTTTTTTTATATTTCTTCAAGTTTCTACAATGTTTTCTAACCTCCTTATTTTAATGTTAAAAAAATAGGTAAAATCCCTTAAAATTCATTGATTTTTTGAATTATTTACTGAATGTTTTTTTTAAGTTTTCAAATTGTTAGTGCATTTATATATATACTCTAATTGTTATGTTTTGTATTCTCCGTGCGTGGAGTAACGTATCTACATTAGAGATGACGAGAATAACTTGAGTGATCTCAGATGTTGCGAATCAAAACAAACCCAAAAAGAGGAGAAAGTTCCTCTCCCATGTGCGCATCAAAACAGAATGCACACAGTATATCGCTAGAATAACTATCACAAAGCCATCAGTGATACATGAGCGCTTTCCAAAATTCATCTTTTGCCTGTTGAGATGGCGGATTCGTCCGTGCCTCGACCTACCCCGCAGTGGAATGTTAGGCAAAGGGTGACGTCCTTGGTACCCATGCTCATTCGCTCAATTTTTCAAACATTTGTTCTATTTCCAACCTACCGTACACTGACGGAACTTTCAACACTTTCTCTTCATATCTTTCGTTCTAGCAAAAACATTACTGTCCACTCTTGGTGCCTTATGGTGATGCGCGAACATCTCCTTCTACATCAAACATTTATATGATTTTCTGTTTAGTTTGCTGGTTTATGTTTGTTATAATTCTGCAAATTGTCTTGAAATTCCGGTCAATATAACGATCCCTAGTTTTTTTTAGGAATTTCCCTTTTTTTAAATTATACGTAGAACATTAAATATCACTCTTACTGCGGAAAGTGTAACAGTGTCTACCGGTTCCAAAAGTTTCTTAAAATTTAATGCGTGTGGACTAAAAATTTTCACAAATAATTTTAACCTCTACCTGAATCTTAATTTTTAATAAAGTCATTCGGAGCATTTATCAGCTAAGTCATCACGACGGATATCAGACTGGAATGGTATAGAAAACGAAGAGATTAAGTCAGTTAATCATGTTCAAAAAACTTTTTAAGACTTCAGTACCATTTTTTGAACCAAACGCAGTTATAGAAGCATCATTCGCTGAGTATATCTGAAAAACGCTGATCAGACAGATCTTACAATACAATTGAAAAATAATCATTTTGAAACAAATAAAATAAACCATCCACTAATTTTCAAATTATAAAGAACACATGATGACTACACATAATTCGTCTGTTGAAATGTAAAAAGGGATTCACAATAAAGTCATAAAGTATCACACCAGTTTAATAGTTTTCAGAATTACTTTCTAGTCTTTGTAATGAATGTATTTTCAAGACTATAACCTTATCGTAATTTTTTGAATACTGTTTGAGGTCTGTATGCATGTTCAAATTTAAGAATATGCTTGCATTTGATAGCGAGCCTTCTTAAAGCAATTCAGTTTTTAATTTCTTATTCGTGAAAAATCGAGATGTCTGTTAAAATTTCTCTAGTTTTCAAATAGTTTTGTTTTCTGAATTCTTTGGACAATTCCCTTCAAAAGCCAACTAGCAAATAGTGATTAGTACATATTATTAAAGCAGATATAAGTACTAGAACAGCCCTATTGAGTTATTCGAAATGATGACGTAAGACTAAATGTGATCCATTTTAATTGTGCAATGCAATGTTTTTCGGCTCCGTAAAGTGTTTCACACGCCTGAGCCTTATGAATAAACGAGCTTATTAAAAAAAATATTTGCAGTGCAATATTTTTGAATTAATATACTTTTTAAGACAAGGCTTAAAATTATTGAATTTTTCAATAGTATCTGACCAGATATTAACAATGTCTTCTATTGAAATCGATGCGTAGAAATATTTCCGATAGATTGGTGTAAATGTTTTGAAAATCTTTGGGAAAACGACTGAGATATAAATGTTCAAAACCTGACCACGTTTCGTGACGGTCGCAAATAATTTTTTGTTAAATTGTATCCCAGTAAAGAAAATAAAGACGTAGTCCTACGTCAAAACTTGAAATCACAGCACATCCCATTCTCCAACCGACCGGCTCGAACAGCATCGAACCTTGATAATTTTTCACAGACACTGATGACCGCTGCTTTATTGGTTCGGAAATGCAAAATTCATTGATTTCCATTCGATCAACCAGAAAGCTCGGACCTGGTTTATTTTTCCATCGAAATATTATTTTCCGATGCAAACCCACGATTGACTGACCATCTCCTGTGGCCGAAACATCAACACTAATAAGAGCTGGCAGCAGTTTTCCGAAAGGTTGACCCGGCCATGCATGAATGAATGAAACGGTTGTGGGAAACATATTTCTAACCCTTGCCCACCGCATCGTTTGTCAGATTGGCTTACGGCAGAAATGTGAGGATCCGTAGGGTTGCCCTCACATTAAGCTTAAGAGCAATCGTGCATCATTGCAAGAAAAAAAAACGTTTCATTTTGTGCTGCAGCCTTCTAGCTGACGAGCCTAAATTAAAACATTTGTAGCGGTTGCTGAGTTGGCTTGCAGCAAATCATCAGCAATGTCGGATGAATGATGAGAAAAACCAAATTCTCGGATCCCAAATCATTTTGACCTAATCCATTAGTTGTAATCCCCGCTTGCTTCGATGAATGAAAAATTGAGAGCGGTTGTACAGAAACATCGAGCTCTGCTGGTTTCATTGTTGCAAGAAGCTGATTTTTTAATTTCCGGAACCATTCTCCTGTTTGGTTTGTTACTGTTTTCATTAATCTTGGCACGAGCCAATTGATTCATGATTCTTCTTTGGTTGTTTTTTTTTTTTAAATTTCCTATACTGACTATCCGTCGTTTATGAACACAATACTAAAACATTTATCAACACAGAAAATATCCGGCATCGACATGGACGATGACTGCAAGGAAGATGCTTCCGCTCCATAGCGGAAAGAGTGGACGGCTTTTTTTTCGCTCTAGAAACAAATCGCTTGCAGAGAAAATAATTGCAATGCATTTTCGCGATCGTTTATCATTCGTTCCATTTTCTGGTTTTCTGTGCAGTCAACGAAAACCGCCATTGTGGGTTACCTGGTTTCAATCATTGAGTGTTTTTAACGTAGGTCACCGGTTTTTTTATTCTGTGGAGTGTGTTACGCTATAGAGAAAGATTCTGGAAGGCTGAGAACTTTTGTTTGAGTGAACCGAATGGGTTATTTTATTCATCATTTGATAGGAAAATTATACAAAAAAATTACATTGAAATTTTAATTTGGTATTTTTAGATTAAATAGTTTGATTGTGTGCTGAAAATGACCTAGTTTTGTTCACATATTAAATCCGGATACACACAATACAGTTCCCATCACGGGCTTCAATGCAGTTGATTGAATTTTCAAACACACAAGGTTAGTTAAAAAGTTTTGAATGCGATATCTATAGAGCAGAAAAAAATTTCATTTCGATCTGTCAATTAATTCTTTGTTTACAAGCCATTTGAAGTTGACGTGTCGGTGTATTTTTTTACAACGGAAAAATCCAATTACCGTGCAGGGATCAAATTCTTTGTTTTTGAGGGTTTATCGGCTGCAGAGATTCATACAAAAATGATGAAAGTAGGATTTTCTTCTTCATTGTCAACCGTTCACCAATGGGGTTTGGAGTTTAAGCGTGGCCGTGAAAGCGTTGAAGACGATCAGGACGTCCAAAAAGTGCATCAACACTAAAAATCATAGCGAAAATTCACGTTATGGTTCTGTAAAATTATCGATCGACTGTGGATGTGAAAGCGACAAGATAAGCAACTCACATGGAACAATATGGCATATTTTGGCTGAAGTTTTTCGTTTTTAAAAACGTTGTGCATAATGGGCGCCGTACTTGCTAACAACGCAAAAAAAAAAAACACGTTTGAATACGTCTTTTGACGAACATTTGGAGCAAAAGGATTTTCTGCGTCGGTTCATCACTATGGATGAGCCTTGGGTCCACCATCATTTCCCAACAAACATCAATGCTGAATAACTGTTTGTTCAAACAAATTTCGAGAAGTTGTTCAGCGTTTTCTTTTAGTAAGCTGAACTACTTCACCTAATTTGTTTGAACAAGCGGTTATTCGACACTGATGTTTGTTGGGCATCACGTTCACAAAGAGTTTTGAAACCTTTTGGAACTAACTGAAATTCCGAAACGTCAAACTTAGAGATTCTGCTAAACAAGAGCCCAGTATTTCTCTTTTGGGCGAAATTCTGGACAGTTTGGTGGATTGGCTGTTTTTGGTACGTATTTGACCACTTATACCTTATACCATTCCAGGACAGATTTCGCATAGTGGCAAGAAGCCAAATTAGGCCAAAACAGAGCTGTAGAATTGTGGCTTCTGGTAAACGGTAGCAACCGCTTTTGCAGGCATTCTTGCTCTTACACATTCTTATTGATACCTTATTGATAGTGCCGGAAGATACGAAACTTTTAGTTTTTCGACCACAACTACATATGGCCTGCCAAATTAAATACTTTTTCGGGAATTCGGACACCTTCTTTGTCCGGAAATGCTCTACAACGATCATGTGTTTTTTTGCCAGTCAAGGTGAGGTATTTGTTCCAGTCTTGCCTATCCTGCATTGGGTAGCATGGTAAAAGATTGTGTGCTTGCTTTGAAATACTACCATACTATGCCCTCCGTTCGATTTCAAACTACTTCCATTCAATTTTCACAGACTCTCGGTGATGATAAATTATTTCCTTAAGTAGCCAAAATTCAAACCAGGAAACTGTACCGAAAGTGGCTGACAAAACCTAGGTGCATCGTGATCAACGAAATTCTCAAGGTGGACACAAAAAATGCCGGGGCAGGAGTTTTATGTCATTATCACGGCTGGCCATTCCTGAGGAGGCAAGGAAGAGAAAGGTGGACAAATTCACCAAAAAGTTCTTGGCCGTCAGTGGGTGTGAAGAGATTATAAGGCCATACATCACGACGGGTACCATGAGTGGGCAAATCTAACGAGACGAGTGCCTCCAAAAGTGTTTGCTGCCCTTCCTGCGGTCTCATGGAGGCGAAACGTAATTTTGGCTGAATTTGGCATCCTGCAACTACGCGCAACCGGTGCTAGACTGGCACAGATATAACAATGTTGTTTTGTACCAAATCATGTCTTCATGATTTTTTAACATGATTAAACAGTAAATATTGAATTCACAACAAAATCAAATGAATCAAGTGTCAGTACAGAATTCTTTGAACATTTGCATCTGTCTTTCGGGTTTCATACACAATGATCAAAAAGTACCGTGAATTTGTAATTTTAATGAACCAATGAATGACATCTGTCCGAAATTTGACAGTGATCGAAGAGTTTGTGTTTGTTTGGCAGCTGTTAACATAAGGTAAGTTTTTGTAATAAATATTTTTGTTTTGCAAAGAGTTGATTTGAGATTTACAAATGTTTGAGATCGTTTCGAAAAATCTCTTTGGAGTCTGGTCTGTCAAAATCCAGAGCATGCAAATAATATTGAAAGATTAACAGTGATTGTGAAATGCTGGAAGACTTGACTTGTTTTCTAATCGAATACCGGACGGAATCGTGGCAATTATTAACAACTTTTTGCTTCAAAATCGTCATAAACATCTTAGAGAGACGGTTACTGACCTCAACAGCTCATACGGTAACGTTCAACATATTTTTGTTGATTTTTTGGGCATGCAACGCTTATACACAGCATGGCTTGTTCCAAAAGAGTTGAAATTCGTATCAAAAATACCATCGAAATGAGGTTTGCTGAAGACATCCCAAGTAATAATTTTGGTTTTCTAAGGGTTCTGAAGAGCATGAATTAGACTTCAAGAATGCTATAAAACCATGATAAAACCAGTAATGTTCCTTGGGATGGTTTCCGAGGCACGAAAGAAATTCCGTATTCACCAGATATGAGCCCGTATGAATTTTACTTTTCTTCAAACTCAAAATGCTAGTTCGGAGAAAGAGATTCGAGTCCATTGAGGCTATAACTATAAGAATGCGAAGAAGGAGCTAAAAGTCAATCCTTGAATAACCTACGAAAAGTCCATGGATGACTAAGTCAAGCAAATGTGCGTCGCTTGAAATGGGTGTTATTTAGAAGGAAACACGATAAATTTGCAGGAACATTGATAAAATTTTGTTTTATTTATAAACTTCCGGTCCTTTTTGATTGGCTGCAAATGGTGAATCAACAACCTGGAAGGAGTGACCAACAACTTCCTCACGCTTCCACCGGTCTACTGATGACAAACGACTGCCAGCTAAGAATTGCACTGCTTAGCTGGTAGCGTAGCTTCGGTACTGTTGTCCTTCTGACATCTCAGCTAAGTGAGAACATCGAGCGTCTGTCATCCATGGAGGTGCGGCTCAAACAATATCTGTTCTGGAATTCAGCGGCTGAATTAGAAATGCTTTTCCCCGGAAACTAGACCTAAGATGGCAGCCCCATCACGGGGATAGGGAGCCTTGGTCTTACAACCTTCTACTTCCGAAACATTATCAATGTTCAAGAAACATTGAGATGATTTCTGTGGCTTTCAGTCTCTATAAACAATGGAAACAGACAATTTTCTATTTTCCGACGTTTTGGCGTATTGTATTTCGCCTTCTTCTAGGGATTAGAGATTTCTGTTTTCGTCATAGTATGTTCTGTTTTTACATATGAACGTCTAGTAATTCTGTTGAACACCACCTACCCAAGTATTACGCAAAACAATTTTTTAGAATGATTTATAATTGTTTGTATTATGAATGTATTATAAATGTATTGCAAAACTTGTAAAGTTAAAAGCGGTTTGTATTTCTCGTATTCCATATATCACTCTGACAAACGGTCGAGCTAAAAATAATTTTCAAATGCTGCAATTGATTAGTACTTTGTTATAGTTCTTGAAAACATGGTTCCATACATTTATAAAACATAAACAGGACAAGATTTTATGGGCAGTTCTACGTATTGTTGAAATTACATTACACCAACCATGTTTTGCAAAACGTGTTCTTTTTTCTCATTACGATGAATTTCACTGCCAACGGGAAGCATATCATAGATACTCAGAATTTACTTCTCAACAATCTAAGTTGGATAAGCAAAGAAGCTACAAACCTATCACGCCAAGGGCTAGTGGATTTGAACACGCTTGGTGATGTTATATTTTTTATGCGGATAATTTTTTTTCTATTTTATGTTTTATAAGGCTTCACTTTTTGCGCTTTTTGCGTCATATTATAGTACGAAATGAAGTATTATAAACCTCAGTTTATAACCTGTTTTGTCATTGAACAGTACTTTCAACTTGTTTAATACAAACTGTGTTGCTTGGGTATTTATACACTCTTACACTGTTCCGCTATGTTTAGACATAGAAATAGAAAATTATCTGTTTCCATTATTTATAAAGACTGACAGCCAAAGAAACCATCTCAGCATTACAAAGTCACAGTTCAAGAAACAGATTGAGAAAGATTAGGGAATTTAATAGCAATGACACGAAACAACGGACAAGAATTGAAACAAGAAACGTATTAACCCCAGCAGGTAAAATTGGCACAACTTATCAATGAGGCGCGCCACATGAAACTTGAGTTCCTAGGACTGAGTTAAACTTTAGATAACACAGGACTGAGTGAAACTTTGGATAACACAAAATTCCATTGGGACATATTCTGCTATACTCTGGCCTGTTAGGTGAACACTCTCCCCGGTACCTGCGGAGTTGGTTTCCTACTAAGCGTCCAGGCACACTCTGAACTTATGAAGTGGGAGCCTTTCAACGAAAGAATAATCGTGGCCAGCATGAAAAAGAGGACTACTACAGCTAATTCTATGACGTTGTAGATAAAGTTCCGAAGATGGATATCAAGATCTGTATGAGCGACTTCCATGCAAAGATCTGATCCGAAAACTTGAACTGCGATTGAAGTATATCTGCGTCCGTAAAAAAATGAAAACGGAGCCTTGATGTGCGGTATATACGTAAAGCCGATATCGCGTCTGACCATTATCTTCTTATGGGGCTATTCATAAACCATACAGAATTTTCTTGGGGGACGGGGGTCTGACCAAAGTCAACGATCCACACAAATTTGCAAAAAATTGTATGGAGTAAAGTCTACGATGGGCATTTTTGAAAATCTAAGACAAGGGGGAGGGGGGGCTGAGTCTACGTGGCTGATGAACAGGCTCTATCGACGATGTGCGTCTGAACATTGCGCGAATTCGACGACAAGAAGAGAAAGTTGGACGACGGTTCAACACACACTGAAAGGGTCTTTCGTTGCAGAACAGGAGACTCGTGCTGCAGATATGTATTCTGGAAGGAGGCAGCGTAGAAGACTGATGGACTGTCATTAAAAACGCCATCATCGCCACCAGCAAGAATAATCTAGGAGAGCTGCACACTCAGAGAAAACAAAGGATCATAGATGAAACCTGGATGAAGATAGAGGAGTGAAGAGAAGCCAAAGCCGTGATAGAACAACCAGAGGAACTAGAAATTAGAAGAAGAATTAGTATCTTCCATTTAATTCCAACTACCTTTGCTTATCTTCGACAGATACGCGTATTTCGTCTACAATGTGCAGACTTCTTCAGTGTCTCGTACTAATAACTCGATAAGTCGAGTTATTAGTACGAGACACTGAAGAAGTCTGCACATTGTAGACGAAATACGCGTATCTGTCGAAGATAAGCAAAGGTAGTTGGAATTAAATGGAAGATACTAATTCTTCTTCTAATTTCTAGTTACAGGTATTCCACTAAACAGCTCAAACCCTCTAGGATTAACCAGAGGAACTCCAAATCCAGAGAAGTCAAAGTTTTAGCCCGTCAACGATACTCGGCTCTGGAAAAGGTAATGAAGTGAAGGTACAAGTGAGCGTGGGCCGACGAAGGCGAAAAAGCCGCAACAATTAGGGACATTTGCCTCCTCTACGATATCTCAAGACAAGACGCCTAAGCGAGACAGAGATGAATGCGACGATGCCTGTAAAATACACGACTGGTCAGCTACTAACCGACCCAACTGACCAGCTGACATGCTGGTTTGAACACTTTGTACAACTTTGAACAATTACCAGGCAGGCCACCAACACCTCGGCTTGATCCACCAAGGGTTCGACGCATCACGCGCGTCAATACCGTAGCCCCAACTTTGCAAGAGATTAAAACAGCCATCCAAAACATGAAATCGATCAGAGCAGGGATGATCAAGGCGGACCCCGTGATATCAGCTCAACTGTTGCATTATTTATTTCACAATGTCTGGGACACCGCAACTTTTCCGGCCAACTGGATGCAGGGTATCTCAGTAAAGGTTCCCAAAAAGGGTGACCCAATGTTCTCAGAAAAGTTATTCTAACGCGACTCAGAAGAAGATCGATGCGACTCTCCGGTGGCAGCATGCTGGATTCCGTGCCGGACCATATTGTCACGCTTCGTTTCATTCTGGAGCTGGTCAAAGAATTCGAAGAGTCCCTTTATTTTGGTGTTCCTTGACTACGAAAAAGCATTCGATCGACTCCATCTTGAGAATATGTGGAGCGTCTTTAGACGCCTTTCGCAGAATACTATTGATTTGTAACTATTTATTGTTTATTTTTTAGCTACATACCATGAACTACGTAGATGAGGAAGCCGCCGAAAGATGCCACAAGTGACATAAGTTTTCTCGACCGTCTTTATCACGGATAACGTCAGCGGAGGACATGATGCGAGCAGGTCCGACAAACCATTTGAATCTGGCGTGGTCCGACTACAAAATGTCCTCGAAAGAACGATGAAGCGTTCGAGGCGCAGATCGAACAATATGATGTGCCTGAAGAAGACGAGCCTCAATTGCAGACTCCTTCAGACTTTGAACTTGATTATGCCAATACTACCAGCGGCAATAGTGACAGTAATGATATCGACAACTACGTCAACAACAGTGACGATAGCAACAACAACGATAGTAGGAGTGAAACCAAGTTATAAGCTAGTGAAACGTCGGTGTGTATCAGAGGAAAACACTCAAAAGTTACAAGTGTTCATCAACAGATGCCTGCGGTATATGATTCAAGATTGGTGGCCACACAATTGGATCTCCAATGCTGAGCTCCATCGTCGGTGTCACCAGAAGCCGATAGCAACTGAAAGTTGGGAAAAGAATTTGGGCTGGGTCGGCCCTACCATACGAAGGGGTGAAATCGAAATCTGCAAACAAACGTTAGACTTGGACCCAGCAGGACACCGCAGCATAGGCAGACCCAGAGGTTCATGGCGCCGTAGCCTCAATGAAGAGATAAAAGAAGTCGCTGAAAATTTGACCTGGCAACAGGTTAAGGCGATAGCTGACAATCGTCCAGGATGGAGATCTTTATACTCGGCCCTTTACATCACTCGGGATGCGCGGGACCCGTTAGTAAGGGCATCTTCAGCGGTGGTCTTATCTGGAACAACTTTATGCTTGATTTGCATCAGCAAAACTTTAAAAAAACCTATTTTAGACCAACATTGGTTTGACCAAATCATTATTACTGCCAATAGTGTGCGTTAGCAGACAACGAGGAATACTTGCTCTTTCGTTTGACTGAAGGTAAATGTGTAAATGCATGCATTCCATTAAAACTCTAATCATGGACAATCCATTAATAATAAATTGTTCACTTTGAAGATTTCATTACTTTTCATTTCCGAGCAATCGAAATACTATTCGGAATCGGAATATGCCATCGAATTAGTCATATAATCTATAACAATCACAATGCCTTTAGCTTTCCCATGTCAAACTAGTCATCATTTTCCGAAAACTGCAGTCGCCTTGTTATTCAGGAATTAAATTAAACACCACCTTCTGTCCGGCGCCAGCATCACGCGCACCAAACACGGCTATTTTTCCACTCAAAAGCTGAAATTTTACTCATTAATTGGTATTATAAAGCAACGTGTAGCGTTTTGGAACTGTATTTTTCTTGTTCCAAATTGCTACAGGAATAGATCGAAACATATACCAGTTTTAAAATAATGCAAAATTGATCCGGTATAAAACAAAATTCACGATTTGGACCACCGGTGAAGATGCCTTAAGTAAGTAAGTACTTTTCGATCATAGTGTATGAGTGTCGTGTCCAAGCTTAGATAGGAATCACAAGAAAAAATAACACAACATCTTCTAAGAATTTGCTATAATGTTTTTGATTTTGAAATGTTTTTAATTAAGCAACATTGCAATCCCTACATAACAAATGAAGTTTTCGAGAGTTATAAAATGATAAGATTAGATAAGTTATGAAATTTAGCAAACATCAAACGAATGAAATATCATTACAGACATTTTCGTAATAAATCTTCAAGAAATTTGTAACGAAAATTACAAAATTTGCCATATGCCTTCGTCAAGAATGGCTATTGCTTATTAAACTGTAAATATTCGACAAACGTCTTCAATCTCACACCACATGACGCTGGAATGCTTGTCAGTTAACGGTGAAACTATTCGCAGAACGGTCCCTTTCGTGGAACAATGGCATGAATTGTAAAGCGAAAATTCTCTCCGACACCACAACCCGCACGTATATTTCCCATAAGTCAACTTCCGGATTACTTTTACAGCTTCACCCAGCACCGGTTGCCTTCGGTGTTAAGGATGCATTGCAATTCCAGCTGCGTTTCCTAGATTTTGATTTATGGGAAGCTCATTCTACTCACTCACACACACCAACATGGCCGGGTTTCCAATTCGTAAAACATGTCACTTTGGCGTCGTTGTCCTTTACAAACGGACAGCGAGCGCGGTTAGAGCCAGTGAATGATTGATGTATCTGGAAATGTTTGGGGATGTTTGTGAGCTTCAGCTGACCTCCAACTATTTGTTACCTTCGTACGTGTGTCCTAGGAAGTTGGCTTCTTGTTTTGAATTCCACGCACGTAGACCATTTTCGAGCTGATCCACGATTAAACCGTCTTGCCGCTCGACTTTCGTTCAGTGACGTAAATGTTTGCAATGGAAAGAATGATTAATCCCTTTTTGCAGATTTGATATTCAGGAACAGTTCCACAATTAACAATGGGACTCTCATACTGGACCCTCTCTCTGCTCCATTTACTTTGATGTCATGGAGAAATATGGAATACTCCAATCTCCGTAGAGCACTGAAAGCTTTTAGTTCGCGGATAGCTCCTCCGATGGACGTTAATCCAACTTTAACTATTTACTTCAATGATACAACACCTGCCCGGACCATAATCTCCTATAAGGACATGATGCCAACAACACAAGAGCCACTCCCACCGAGCACAGTTCTACAGGTAATAGAAGTGTTTGTCCTGTTTCGAATCACTTCACAAAGGAAGCAGAAGCAGCCGTTCGGATCTGGATGTCACAATTCACTACTCTATTATCCTGTCGCAGCCGAAGCCGGTTCCCTGACGCTTTGTTGTTTAGCTTTCTCCGCTTCGAGGTGGTTCAATAGAGTTGAGAATAAGTGTAGCCCCCCCTCTCAGATAGGGATGTAAAGGGCATATCATAAATATATAAAACTTCAATGCATTGGAGGGTTGTGCTTGTTGTTCCTGCAGCTTTGAACGGTTTATTCTTCATTCCATTAAAGGACAGGATGAAAGAAACGACATTTCTATAGTTGATGGTTGAGTGAGTGGAAGTCATCAGCGAATATGGAATTTCATTGAAAATGTTGATTTGTAGGTAAATCGGGTAACTTTATTTTAACAATAAATAACTCGAATATAGATTTAGTGACGCCCCCAATCAACTGCCATCGCTTCAGCACATACAGTAGTGATATTGTTTTCAACAACAAACAGCTACCATTGTCTGTGTGGTGTGTCTGGCCAACACTGTGTGTATACAAATCAAAACTGCCTAATTGTTTCTCAGATTGTTTAACTATCGAAAATAGTGCGAATACGTTATACAGTTAGATTTGTTCGGCTCGGAGTACTTTTTCCGTCGCGAGTGCATTATTCCTGTGTGTAAATACATTGGTTATCAGTGGTTGGTAAATCCCCTTCGCGACACCAGCCATGGCGCTGGATCGGGGATTTCCACCCCTACCCGTGGTTGACAGGGGAGGAACAACTTACATAGATGGATCCTACGCTGGAGCTACTCTTCCTAGTTTTATGGACCCACTCGGCAACCACGGTGAAATCGTAGTTCTGAAGTTAGAGCCTGTCTGTGGAAAACTGCCAGAACACCTCTTCTTGCTACGAAAATCTGCGGAGAATAGGATCAACGGAAAAATCGAAGGCGCATTCCCGGAAGCTGGAGGGCGATCGTATGCCCTGAAAGTTCACAGCAAGTGGCTGTATGAACGTCTGCTTAACATGGCTGAACTGGAAGATGGAACTGCGATAAAAACCACTAAACACACAAACCTAATCAGTGCTCGTTGTGTATTTACCTGCCGAGACTTAATCAAAGTAAAAGATGACGAAATTTTGGATTACCTGAAGCATCAGAAGGTATCGGGTCTCCGACGAATTACGCGACGGAACGGTGCAGAAACGGAAACTACAGCTACAGTCATATTGACCATCGATGGTGCCAGAATTCCAGAGCATGTCGAAATTGGATATCTACGATTCAAAACCCGGCCGTATTATCCAGCGCCAAAACTTTGTTACAAGTGCTTTGCATTCGGTCATCCAAAACTTCGTTGCAAGCAGCAGACTCCAACATGTAGGAACAGCGCAAATCAACACATGATTGTTGACGGTATAAGCCGCAGTACTGTTCCCGATGTAATACCAACGAGCATTCCATGCTCAGCAGGAGTAGTCCGGTTTACAAAACCGAGGACGCCATCCAGCATATTCGGATCAACAAGTGGATATCCTACCCGGCAGCGAGAAGACTATTCGACGTCTCACGAAGTAAGGAAACGTTCGCTGGGGTCACTAACATTAGCAAAGATCAGACCATCACAGATCTTTCCACCCAATTAGCAGAAAAGGACAGAAAGATCGAAAGCTTGGAGTCCATGTTGAATCAGAGATCTGGAAAAGCTAGAAGTTCGGAAATGGAAGAGCTCCGTCAAATGATTATTAACCTTCAAGCAGAGGTATGATGTAAAGATGATCGCATTCAAGCTCTGATAATAGCTCTTAGTAAAAGCAATGGATATCGTACGAGAGCACGGAACTATCGAGGACTTGGTTGCCAGAGTAGGTGTTCTTGAAAACGCTCTTTGTAATAAAGATAAGGAAAATGCTACCCTTTGATTAGTAAACCAACAACGCAAAGAAATAATTGCACCAGCCATCCCTGAGACATATCGCTCCAAATCATCAGAACAGGAAGCAGATAACAATTTACCCAAACAACAACAAAATCAATCAGAAAAAATTACCAGAGAAGCTTTCACTCAACCACCGACCCAATCATCAACGCAGAGATCTCGAGAAACCGAAAGGAAAGGCAATACAATGCCCATCTCCGATCGTACCCATCCAACAATCGATCTAATGCCACCAATTACAAATACATACGAAACCAGAAGTCGCAGCCGAAATGGTAACCATAAAAGGGATTCCGAAAATCGTAAAGACTCTCGTTCACATCCCAAAAAAAAAAGAAAAATAATAGCATCACCAACAATTAAAAAACCAAATCAACACGACCACCACACCGGCTCTGAAATTCTCGCAACAGTCGATTTTGTCTGTGGAGACAGATGAATCGATGCAACAGTAATAATTCTATCGGTCAACAACAACACGTACAATAAAAAAGAAGAAAAAAAAAACAAACAAACAATAAAAAAATGGAAATGACTCCTCCAACTTTTTCAACCATCAATTCGATAATTACACAAACAAGTATATCAGTTGACCATAGCAAGCCAAGCAACACGATGAAGCAAACGGTGGCAGCCTCGGGTTGCTGGGACCCCATCAATACAGAAGGTTTGATCCAACTGGACCTGACGGACAACCCCAGACACTCGATCCTTACCCCCGGGACTTTTTGGGACGCACAAGGGTATAATCCCCTGTTCCCCGATTTTCTCTCCGCCCTATTCTTTGGTCAAACAAGGCCCCATCAATGCGGAAGCAACTCCCATACCGCTACTGGTGAACAACCCAGATTGCCAAGGGCTTTCATGCCTATTCCCCTGGAAGAACAAATGAGACGCTAAGCAACAATACGCTATCAGCAAACAACAATCATTTAAAATTAAGCAGCATTATAGAACATGCACCACAAATATTCTCACCGAAGTTCACTTTTGATAGAAGCCACCATTATCCATTCCGTTGGTCGCCCTATCAAACGCAACGGCTTATGATCTACTTCAACGTTCTAGAAATAGCGCCACTGTTCTAAATGTCACCAGTTCATCAACATCTATGAAACAAACTCCATCATTCTCCAAGTTAGCTATCAACTACGACTCAACAAACACACCCATTAGCTCAACCATGAAGCACACACAAACAATCAACCAAAATGAGGGGGATTTCTCTACGGATGAACTACTTCCGCTACAGTCTTGCCAAGAATCGTCTATTCTGAATACACCCAATCAACCAGAGGATACCCCAACCAGCCTTTCCAGTAACCTCGGAACGGGGTCCGTAAACCCCTCGCAAGATCCTGCACCGACCCCGACCATAGACGTTTCCATTCCTTTGGTGGCTGCTGGTGCGGGGAACTTGCAATCTCAGGCAAGTAACCACAATTCGTTTAGAGAACACACAATTTCTGCATCGTCATCTTCTTTTACAACTCATAATCTGCTAGTCAATCCAAACCGTTCAGATGAGATGCCTGTACACTACACGAATAACTATAAAGAAACAATCGTACTTCAATGGAATGTGCGAAGTGTGTGGCAAAATTACAACGAGTTCCACAGCATCGTGGATAAGAGCTTCCCCATAGCAATCTGCCTGCAAGAGATGATGACCAGTAAAACTCAAAAGTCTTCTGAAGAACAATTACCAATGGTTCACCTGCAGCCGACCGGAAAAGCTGGGTAATGGGATAGCAGGGCTTGGCATTCGCAAAGATATTCCATTCCAATTCATTCAAAATAACTCCGACTTACACGCTTGCAGCGCCAGAATGGTGAATTGGTGGTGAATTCAATGCATCACGCGAAGTCTGGGGTAGCTGTAAGTCTAATCTTCGGAGTCGACTACTAAACTCGAATGGACAATCGAAAACAACCTCCTTGCATTGAACAATGGATCACCAACTCCTCACCATTGCACCTCGGGTTCGTTCACCGCAATCGACGTTTCATTCATCTCCAATACTCTCGCATCCAAGTTCTGTTGGTACTGCGAAGAAGACTTGCATGGCAGTGATCATTTCCCAATTCACATAGGAACTGACACCCCGGTTGCTACCCAGGTAACCGATGAGCAGTTCCAAAGCGTCTTTACGGCAGCCTATCAAGCATTTAAGTCGCCTTGAATGCAATATAAATGCCACTTTTGGCCCAATATACGGCTGTTTTACTGCAATGATGTGATAATGCTTCGTTAATGCTATTTTGCATTCGAAATGCTTATAACAGGCTACAAGCATTTAAATAGCATTTGAAATGCAGCTTTAAAATTTATCGCATTCAAGATGCTGATATAATGCTAATATAATGCTTGTAGCATCTGAAATGCTGATTTAGGGTTTCAGCCTTTCAAAACAAAAATGGATATATAAGGATGCCGACTGGATTAAATTCGAAAATATCGCTTCTCATAATATCCCATCCGACTCGGAAGTCAATATCCAAGATATCACTCGGGATATATTTGAAGCAGCATTGGAGTCTATTTCAAGAAGCAGCGGTGTACGTGGGAAAAAGAAACAGATCTGGTGGAACCAAGAAGTAGGTAAAGTAATACGGAAGCGAAGAGAAGCGTTACGGAAGTTAGGGAAGATGACCGACGACAACCCAAGAAAAAGCGAGGCAAAGCAGCAGTTTAACGAAGCAAAAGTAGAAGCAAGGAAAGCTGTGGAGGAAGCGAAACGAAAATCCTGGAGTGAGTTTCAACAAATATTCACCAGCAGTACATCCATTTCCGAACTATGGCAAAACTATAATAGACTGAATGGGAAGCAACGCGCCAAGGGACCTGGAATCATAATCAATGGAGAACACGTAAACGATCCCACAACAATCGCCGATCACCTTGCTGATTTATTTGCAACCTCTTTCACCACTAAAAGTTACCCAACAGCGTTTCTGAAGCTATACATGACGACAATGTCTTGAATGAAAACTTTTCGATCCATGAGCTGTTCTGAGCATTGGAGAGCACAGCAGGGTTGGACCAGATGAAATAGGTTATCCCACTTTCTGTCAGTAACTCTTTTTCTTCTTGCTATGGAGTCCATTTTCAAAATCGTACCAAAACATGTTCAGGTTTTCCAATATGCTGATGACATGGCTACTGGCAAAACGAGTGGCATTTCTTCGGCGAAGACTTCGGAAAGCAGTAACAGCAGTTGAAAAATGGGCTACAAGCATTGGATTCGAGATGTCTCCTACAAAGTCTTCAACAATGCACTGTTGTAAAATCAACCGACACAAAAACTGGCACTTAGAAGGGGCTACCCAGGTAGCCAATAAGCATTAGCAAATGCAGCAAATCAAACCTAAATCAGCATTTCAGATGGTACAAGCATTATATTAGCATTATATCAGCATCTTGAATGCTATATGTTGTAAAGCTGCATTTCAAATGCTATTTAAATGCTTGTAGCCTGTAATAAGCATTTCGAATGCAAAATCGCATTAATGAAGCATTATCATAGCATTGCAGTAAAACAGCCGTATATTGGGCCAAAAGTGGCATTTATATAGCATTTAAGGCGACTTAATTGCTTAATAGGCAGCCGTAAAGACGCTTTGGAACTGCTCATCGGTTACCTGGGTAGTCTACTATTGGGAGGTTCAGAAATCCCTAAGACCAAGTCTACGAAAATCATGGGCGTCATGTTTGACATGAAATGCAAATTATATTTATACATAAAACAGCTTAAAGAGGACTGCTGAAGCCGCTTAAATCTGTTGAAAGCAAAAAAGCTGACCGTAAGACCCTCCTTTACATAGGACACGCAACGGTAACATCGAAGCTCTTCTATGGTATGGAAATCCTGAAAAAAGAGAACCTTGATAACCTTGCACCAATTTACAACCAACTGCTCAGAATTGCTTTTGGTGCGCTCTGCATAAGACCTATTGTACCTTTGGCGGTTGACTCGGGTTGCTTACCTTTCCAACATCGGGCTACTTTTCCGCTTATCAGAAAAGCATGCTCCGTTCGGGAAAAAACTATTAACGACTGTTCCAGAAAGTATAAGCACACCTTATTTTAACGGTCACTTTGAATATAATGAAATATTTCATCATAGCATCAAAAAAAGTGCTCAGTTTGTTGTTACCTATGAAAATGCGCGGTCTTACTCCGGAACAACGAAAAAGTATCGTGCACAAATGGTGCACTGTGAGCGGACTCTCCTTGAGAAAATTGGCCAAGAAAGAGGGTGTAAGCGTCGGAGCGGTACGATCTGCTGTTCGAAAATATAGAGAACAGTGTACGTTTGAAGATGCGCCGAAGAGTGGCCGGTCCTGTTAGTCCGGATATCGATTAAAAGATCAGGGATACCTACAAGCGAAAACCAGCGACTTCCGTACGGGATGTTGTGAAAAAACTAGGGACCTCGTCGAGTAACGTCATGCGTGCCAAAGAAAGACTTGGGCTAGAAACATACCAAAAGGAACCCAAAACAGGCCGTGTCCGTGAAACCACGGGTCCGCAAACTCTACGATTCGTTATTGTGTAGAAATTCTGGGTGTATAATAATGGACGATGAAACGTATGTGAAACTAGATTACAAAACGCTTCCCGGACCACAATTCTATACTGTAAGTGAAGACAAAGACATTCCCGAAACGGAGAAGGCAATTTTTACCGAAAAATTCGGTATGGTAAAACATCCAGTCCGTCCATCACAACGGAGACGATGAACACTCAGAAATACGTTAAGGGATGTCTCCAGAAGCGATTATTGCCGATGATCAGGCAGCGCAAAGGCCAAGTAGTGTTTTGGCCTGATTTGGCGTCATGTCATTACGCAAAGGACACTCTAGAATGGTACAAAAGTCAAAATGTATGTTTCGTGCCGAAAGACATGTATCCGCCAAACTTCCCGGAGGCACGATCAATGAGACTTTTTGGGCTTTAACCAGAGCAAAGCTTCGAAAATTCATAAAACCAGCGGACGACATCCAAAAATTTAAAAAAGATTGGCCAAAAGTGGTCAAAATGGTGGTGAGTACCACTGTGCAGAAGCTAATGGGTCATGTTCGAGGAAAAGTTAGGAGTCTTAGCTATGATTAAATATTTTGATTAAACAAGAGTAAAATTTCACATAAAACACAAATACAAATATGATTTGCCAAATGAAATTATTAAAACTAATAAAAACATGACTTTTTTGTTATTTTGAAAGTGTGCTTAAACTTTTTAGAACAGTCTATAGTGAGAGCATTGGATTATGGAAAAAACCAACGTTGCCTTCCAATACTTTACGGGGGAAGCGACTTCCACAGTTGGAAAAACTCGTAACTGTTCAGAATAGACCATGGTACAAAAGGAAACCTTTGATAGATTGGACAATCAAAAGGAAAGTCAAAGCAGGACAGATGCCTCAGCTAGCAGTGGAAGTTTTTCGGGAATTGGTAGAAAATAAATACCCACAACACCGTCAGTGGTATACAGACGGATCTATGGCAGATGGAAAAGTTGGCTTTGGTGTCATTGGTCCCACAACTAAAACTAAAGCTAGCCTTCCTGAACAGTGTTCGGTGTTTACCGGTGCAGTGCGCAACTCGTGAAGCAAATGGCAAATCTGTTATATTCAGCGACTCTGCTAGTTGTCTTCAAGCACTAGAAGCAGGAAAGTCTAAGAATCCATGCATTCAAGCTAAAGAAAATGAGGCAGATGGTAAGGATATATGCTACTGCTGGATTCCTGGACATTCAAAAATTGCTAGAAATGAAGAGGCTGACAGGGCAGCAAATAATGGCCGACATCTAGAAAAACAGTTCTGTTCCGGTGCACGACATTATTGAATGGAGTAAAATTTCACTATGGAAAGCACATCAGGCTACATGGGACGGATCAGCATGAAATATCACAAGGATAGTCAAACCAACAGTTTTTGGATGTATAGACCAAAAGGACAGAAGAGATCAAATAATTTTAACGAGACTGCGACTAGGATACATCTGGCTTACTAAGCACCATTTGTTCGAAAGACAATCACAAGAGTTATGCCATACCTGAAACAGGAATCAAACAGTTCACCATATACTAACTGGTAGTCCACAATTCAATGCACAACGTCATGAAGTCGGGTTCACTAATGATGTGTAATTTGTATTAAGAAACTAGCTGATCCCGGTGCGAGCGTTGCTACGCCTGCAACTAAATGAATGAACATTACATAGAACTGACGCTTTTTTTTAATGAGTTTTTTTAGTAATAAGGAGTTCAATCAATCAATTCTATCAGAACATTCTTCTTACCCAGACAATACACAGTTTGTGGCTTAGTTACCTGGATAATTCTCAGGATTGGTTGAAATTTGTGTTTGAATTCACCATAGAAACATTTCTTGCATTCAAAAAACCCCCGCATACCATTTTTGATTCCATTTGCTTGATTAGTTCTCAAGCTATGCAGAAATTTGTGTTTCATTTGTATGTGAGCTGGTAGGGGGAAGCGGTCTCAAACAATCATAAGAACCTTCCCCAGCCCAAAATTACCTGCATACATATTTTCACTCCGATCGGCCAGACAGATAGTCAGACAGAAATCCCTTTTAATATAAATAAAAATCCTGTTTCCAATAACATGCCAAATTTGGTTTCATTTACTTGAATAGTTCTCGAGTTATGCAGAAAATTGCGTTTCATTTGTATGAGAGCCACCCCCCCCCCCTTTCAGAGAGCAAACGGGTCTCGAACCACCATAGAAATATGTCTGACCTTCAAAAAAATCCACATGCCAAATTTTATTCCATTTGCTTTATTAGTTCTCGAGTTATGCAGAAAATTGCGTTTCATTTCTATGGGACCCTCCCTCATTAAGAGGGCAGAGTGGTCTTAAACCACCATAGGTATATGTCTCTCCTTCAAAACATTCCACATGCCAAATTTGATTCCATTTGGTTTATTAGTTCTCGAGTTATGCAAAAAATTGTGTTTCATTTACATGGGAGATCCCTCCCTCCACTCCCAGAAGGCAGGGGGGTCTCAAATCATCATAGAAACATTTCTCTCCTTCAAAAACCTCCATACGCCAAATTTGGTTCCACTTTCTTGATTAGTTCTCGAGTTATGCATAAATTTGTGTTTCATTTGAATGGGAGCCCCCCCCCCCCCTTCAGAAAAGGGAAGGGTCTCAAATTAGCATTGAAATAGTATTCATCTACAAAAACCTCCACATGCCAGATTTGGTTCAATTAGCTTGATTAGTTTTCGAGTTATACAGAATATTGTATTTTATTTGTATAGAAGCCCCCCCTTTCAGGGCGAAGCGGAATCTGAAACCATCATAGAAACCTTTTTTGCCTTTAAAACCTCACACATGCCATATTTGGTTCCATTTGTTTGATTAGTTCTTGAGTTATGCAGAAAATAGTTTTTCATTTGCATGGGAGCCCCCCTTTCTAAAGGCGGGAGGGGTGTCGAACTATAATAAGATTCTTAAGATAGCGTTAGGGATAGTTCTCATGTTTGGTTTGAATTTGTGTTTCGTATGTATGGTAGCCCCCCTATTCAGAATGAGGAGAGGTCTTAAATTACCACACAAACATTTCTTGCCTTCAAAAACTTACCCATACCAATTTTGGTTCCATTTGCTTGGTTAGTTCTCGAGTTATGCAGGAATTTGTTTTTCATTTGCATGTGATCCCACCCTTTCTAGAAGCGGGAGGGCTCTCGAACTATCATAAGATGCTTTCCCGGACCCAAAAACCACTGAATACAAATTTGCAAAGCAGAAGGTATAGTTCTCATGTTTGGTTGAAATTTGTTTCATTTGTATGAGAGCCCCCCTGTTTAGAGGGAGGAGGGGCTTTGAACCACCATAAAAACATTTCATGCCTTAAAAAGCTCGTCCATTCCAAATTTGGTTCCATTTGCTTGATTATTTCTCGAGTTATGCAGAAATTTGGGTTCCATTTGTTTGAGGGCACCCCCTCCCCCCTTCCTCCTCATATGACGGAAGAGTCTCAAATCACCATAGAAACATTTCCCTCCTTCAAAAACTTCCACATGCGAAATTTGGTTCAATTTCTGTTATTAGTTCTCTAGTTATGCAAGGATTTGCGTTTCATTTGAATAGGTTCCCCCCCTTTCAGAAAGGGGAGGGGTCTCAAATCAACATAGAACAATTTTTTGTCCTTAAAAACCACCACATACTAAATTTGGTTCCATTTGCTTGATTAGTTCTCGAGTCATGCAGAATAGTGTATTTCATTTGTATCGGAGCCTCCCCCCCCCCCCCATTTAGGATGGGAAGGGGTCTCAAACCAACAGAGAAACATTTTTTGTCCTAAAAAACCACCACATGCTAAATTTCGTTCCATTTGCTTGATTAAAGGGTGATACGGTCAAAATTTGGTCAAGGGAAAACGCGTGTAAATCGGTGAAATCGTTTATTTAAAAAATCAAATTAAATTTCTTTTTCAAGTTCAATTAGTATAAAATTCAGGAAAAATATTCAGTTAGGCTTCCGCTTTTCCAAATCCGAATTGCCGGGCCTTACGCTTGACCCCTGCCATCAGATTTTGTACAGCCACCTTGTCCACCTTCTTCGCCGCAGAAAGCCAGTTTGCCTTGAACTGCTGCTCGTCCTTAGCAGTTTTTATGGTCTTCTTTAGGTTCCGCTTGACAATAGCCCAGTATTTCTCAATTGGGCGGAGCTCTGGCGTGTTGGGAGGGTTCTTGTCCTTGGCGGCGTACCACTCCATGGCCTTTTTACCGTAATGGCAAGATGCCAAATCCGGCCAAAACAGTACGGAACAACCGTGTTTCTTCAGGAAAGGCAGCAGACGTTTATTCAAACACTCTTTCACGTAAATTTCTTGGTTGACAGTCCCGGAAGCTATGAAAATGCTGCTTTTCAAGCTACAGGTACAGATGGCTTGCCAAACCAGATATTTTTTTGCGAACTTTGACAGTTTCGTGTGCTTGAAAATATCTGCTACCTTTCCCCTTCCTTTTGCCGTATAAAACTCCTGTCCCGGAAGCTGCTTGTAGTCGGCTTTGACGTAGGTTTCGTCGTCCATTACCACGCAGTCAAACTTCGTCAGCATCGTCGTGTACAGCCTCCGGGATCGCGCTTTGGCCGTCGTATTTTGTTTATCATCGCGATTTGGAGTCACTACCTTCTTGTAAGTCGATAGTCCGGCTCGTTTTTTGGCTCGATGCACGGTTGTAGACGATACACCCAGCTTATTTGCGGCATCTCGGAGAGATAGGTTAGGGTTTCGCTTGAAACTACCGGCAACTCTCTTTGTCGTCTCAGCGGCTTCCGGTTTTCGATTTCCCCCCGATCCAGACTTCCTGGCTGTCGACAAACGTTCCCCAAACACTTTAATTACATTTGTAACGGTTGATTTGGCAACTTTTAGCGATTTTGCCAACTTTGCGTGCGAGTAGCTCGGATTTTCGCGATGCGCGAGCAAAATTTTGATACGCCGCTCTTCTTGCTTGGACGGCATTTTGACAACTGAAGAGTGAATTCCAAAATCAAAATAGGAGCAACATTCTACACACACACACCTTCAAAATGAGGGGTGTTCAGGTTTTTTAAATGCAAAATTGAAAGAAATACGTCAAGTTGAGGTACCGTTGAGTAGGTGGAGATTCTACGGGGCTGAGCTGTAAGCCACCCGACGGGTCGCAGGTTGCGGATAGCGAACGGCCTCCAGATATGGAGGTTAGTTGTGAATTAAATAAACAGCCCCGGACAAGCAGCGGGGGCTGCCTAGGATGTGGGGGGACTGAACAGTTATTGGACTCTGTTGAGTTTCTTCCAAAAACCCACACGTATCCGAAAAGCAGCCCTGTCAAAGCGAGCCACCCCGCTATAAGGGTAAAAGTTCAAGCCTCTACCAAGCCGAGCGTCTGATTCACCATGGAGGTGCGGCTCAAACAGTGTCTGTTCTGGTATCCAGCGGCTGAGTAAGAAATGCTGTATCGCGTCCAGCTAGATCCAAGGTGGCAGCCCCATCAGCGCGATCGTCCTAGTGTCCAGCTGGGACGCTAATCAATGCTGGCACGATGGCCATCCGGCGAGACAGGATGGTTGGCGTAGGCCCAATAAGCCGCCCATAAAAACCAAATATTACGAATAACATAGAAGAAAATACGACTCGATATAATCGGCAAAGACCCTCACGACGAAAAAAGGATTACGATTGGAAACTCGGAACATGGAACTGCAAGTCGCTTTGCTTCGCTGGTTGCGACAGGATAATCTACGATGAACTACATCCCCGCAATTTCGATATCGTAGCGCTGCAGGAGCTTTGCTGGACGGGACAGAAAGTGTGGAAAAGCGGGCATCGAGCGGCTACCATCTACCAAAGCTGTGGCACCACCAACGAGCTGGGAACCGGTTTTATAGTGCAGGGCAAGACGCGGCAACGCGTAATCGGGTGGCAGCCGATTAACACAAGGATGTGCAAGTTAAGAATCAAGGGCCGTTTCTTTAACTACAGCATCATCAACGTGCACTGCCCGCACGAGGGGAGACCTGATGATGAGAAGGAAGCGTTCTACGCGCTGTTGGAGCAGACCTATGATAGCTGCTCCCCGCGAGACGTGAAAATCGTCATTGGCGACATGAATGCTCAAGTAGGAAGGGAGGCAATGTACAGACCGGTGATCGGGCCGAATAGCCTGCACACCGTATCGAACGACAACGGCCAACGATGCGTGAACTTTGCAGCCTCCCGTGGAATGGTAGTCCGAAGCACTTTCTTCCCCGCAAAGATATCCACAAAGCCACCTGGAGATCACCCGATCAACAAACTGAAAACCAAATCGACCACGTTCTAATCGACGGAAAATTCTTCTCCGACATCACCAATGTTCGCACATACCGCAGTGCGAATGTAGATTCGGACCAGTACCTAGTAGCAGTATGCATGCGCTCAAAACTTTCGACTGTGGCTAACACGCGTCGAAATCGAACGCAGCGGCTCAACATCGAGCGGCTGCGGGACAACGAAGTGGCCCTAAACTACGCGCAGCAGTTAGAGGCGGCACTACCAACGGAAGAGCAGCTAGGCGCCGCTACTCTTGAAGATGGCTGGAGAGATATCCGATCCGCCATACGTAACACCGCATCAGCAGCACTAGGTACGGCGGCACCGAACCGAAGGAATGACTGGTTCGACAGTGAATGCGTGCAGTTAAAGGAGGAGAAGAATGCAGCAAGGGCGAGAATGTTGCAAGTCCGTACAAGAGCGAACGAGGCGCGATATAGACAGGCGCGGAACAGACAAAACTCGGTCTTCCGGAGGAAGAAGCGCCAGCAGGAAGAACGAGATCGCGAAGAGATGGAAGAGCTGTACCGCGTTAAGGACACACGGAAGTTCTACGAGAAGCTGAACCGCTCTCGCAAAGGCCATATGCCACAGGCCGACATGTGCAGAGATACTAACGGGGATATTCTCACGAACGAGCGTGAAGTGGTCGAAAGGTGGCGGCAGCATTACGACGAGCATCTAAATGGCGATGCGGCAGAGAACGAAGGTGGCATGGTACTGACCTTGGAAGCACGCGCGGAAGACGATAGATTCCCGGCTCCAGATCTGCAGGAGATTAAGGAGGAGATCGGCCGGCTGAAAAACAACAAGGCCGCTGGCGTAGACCAACTGCCAAGTGAGCTTCTAAAATACGGTGGTGAAACACTGGCGAGAGCGCTGCACTGGGTCATTACCAAGATTTGGGAGGAAGAGGTTTTACCGGAGGAGTGGATGGAAGGAGTCGTGTGTCCCATCTATAAAAAGGGCGACAAGTTGGAGTGCGGCAACTACCGCGCGATCACATTGTTAAGCGCCGCCTACAAGGTACTCTCCCAAATTTTATGCCGCCGTCTATCACCGATTGCAAGAGAGTTCGTTGGGCAATATCAGGCAGGTTTTATGGGCGAACGCGCAACTACGGACCAAGTGTTTGCCATCCGCCAAGTATTGCTAAAATGCCGCGAATACAATGTGCCCACACATCACCTGTTTATCGATTTCAAATCAGCGTACGACACAATTGATCGAGATCAGCTATGGCAGAGTATGCACGAATACGGTTTGCGGACAAACTGACAAGATTGATCAAGGCAACGATGGATCGAGTGATGTGCGTAGTACGGGTTTCAGGGACATTCTCGAGTCCCTTTGAAACTCGCAGAGGGTTACGGCAGGGTGATGGTCTTTCGTGCTTGCTATTCAACATCGCTTTGGAGGGTGTAATAAGGAGAGCGGGGATAGACACGAGTGGCACGATTTTCAGAAAGTCCGGCCAGTTACTTGGTTTCGCCGATGACATCGACATCATAGCACGGAATTTTGAGAAGGTGGCAGAAATGTACACTCGACTGAAGGCTGAGGCCAAACGGATCGGACTGGCCATTAACGTGTCGAAGACAAAGTACAAGCTAGGAAGAGGCTCTAGGGAAGAAACGGCGAGTCTCCCAGCTCGAGTTTGTATCGACGGCGATGAAATCGAGGTGGTCAACGAATTCGTGTACTTGGGCTCACTGGTGACCGCCGATAACGACACCAGCAGAGAAATTCAGAGGCGTATTATGGCAGGAAACCGTGCTTATTTTGGACTCCGCAAAACTCTCCGGTCGAAAAAAGTTCGCCATCGCACGAAATTAACCATCTACAAAACGCTGATTAGACCGGTAGTCCTCTATGGACATGAAGCGTGAACTATGCGCGCGGAACTATGGAAGACGGATCGTGGAGAAGGCGAATGAACCATGAGTTGCATCAGCTGCTAGGAGAACCTACAATCGTCCACACCACGAAGATCGGGCGATTACGATGGGCCGGGCATGTCACCAGAATGTCGGATAACAACCCGGCAAAAATGGTTCTCGTCAATAATCCGACTGGAACACGACGAAGAGGTGCGCAGCGCGCAAGGTGGATCGACCAGGTGGAGGATGATCTGCGGACACTTCGCAGACTGCGCGGCTGGCGACAGCTGGCCATGGACCGAGTGCAATGGAGACGACTTCTATGTACATCAAGAGACACACAGGCCTTAGACTGATTGGTAAGGTAAGTACGTCAAGTTGATATTGACCAAATTTTGACCGTATCGCCCTTTACCTGCAACAGGAATCAAACAGTTCACCATATACTAACTGTCTGTCCACAATTCAATGCACAACGTCATGAAGTCGGGTTCACTGATGATGTGTAATTTGTATTAAGAAATGATAAGGATGCCGAAGTTTAAGTGATAAGCTATTTGAAGAAAATTAGTATTCATAAGAAAATTTTACATGTATCTACTTTGTGAAAATTAAATTTTAAGTCTCCAGAGACGAAGGGTAAAGCCTCTTAAAATAAAAAAATAAAAAAAAACATGTTCTGTTACTAACATCCCATGCGGCTCCCACTTCCTACGCCGATGAGCCATGCAGGAAAAAAATACTATCTTACTCTTGCCCCTTTGTAGATGGCATCAAAGTGATTATGATTTAATTCCCATTACCCACGCACCACCAAAAGCATGGAATCAGCATCAGCAGCCCTGATTGTATAATGCCTGCGCTGCTAATTCGTATGGAAAAAGTTACCCCTGCCCCATCCCACATTCGAGCAGGAATTCCACGGTAGCTTCCCCCAAAGCTCAAGGCTTTGAACTTATTTCCCACGCCACCACAACTACTGCTGGCTGTACACCTCTTTTGGGATCTTATAAGAGCCAGTAGCGAACTCGCAAGCGGGGTAAATTGTGGGTGGAATTTTTCGCTCTTGTGTAAAAGCACGCGGTCGGAGCTTCTACAAGCAGACGTAAATACTTCTTCATCATCTTATACCGTTGTGCGTCGTTCGGTTTCCCAGGCAGATCGTTCAAGTACGTGGCCGAGAATCAGCGCTATCAGGATAATCAGGTTGGCTAATTTCATTCGAGCGAGAGCAGCGAAACTTTTCCTCCTTTGTATTATGATAACGATAATGAAAATGCCTGCCGTTCAGATAGTGGTTTGGCTGTTCCTGAGAATTTTTGGGGATGCGAAACGGATGATGGATAACAACTTTACGCCGCCGCGCCGGTAGGAAAAAAGCATCTCCCATCACGTAATTCGATGAGCACTGCATTAACAATAAGCAGGGTCTCCAAATTCATGAGGGAACGTGAGCATCATTTGTAGCGATCCCATACATGGGTGAATAGTGACACTGACAAAACGCATTGTTCCATCTCCGCCGTGTTCTTTTTCCTGATAATCCCTTCCGCGAACCTGAGCCTAGAGGACGAAAAAAAAAAATAACAGGCAAGTGCTGGAAAATATTAAAAATTCTTTTCCTCCTAACCCGAAAATCCTTCCATCCATTATTCTGCTCGTCATCGCTGTGGCGTTCGCATCATATCGTCGAGAGAACACAGGAGTAGCATATTGTCACGGTTGAGTCGAAAGCACTTTCTCATCGAGGTTCACTTTTTTTGTTCCCTCACTCGCGCGGGACAAGAATGCCTTTGTAACGTTTGCTCCGTTACATATTTTTCTCCCTTTGTTCGGATTATTTTTTATTTTATTTTTTTGCAGCAAGATGCAAATTTTACACCACCCAAGCAAGGACACGAGTTGAAGGTTGATGAGTCGTAGGAGGAAGGTATAGCCACGTATCGACGGCACAAAAGGTAGCTGGAAATCCAGAAAAGACGGTCAGTCTCTTGAAGGCCACTCGTCGGATCCACTCATTTGTTGAGGAGTGTGAGAAGTGGATGGGCATAAAAGTTGAGAATTAACACGTTTGGGGCTTTGAGAGAAGGGACTATTGTTAGATAGGGGTTCTCTAGGTTTTACTCTTTATTTTGCAAAAATAAAACACATAATATTATATAAAAAATATGGTTACGTAATCAAGATGACCTTTCCTAAACAGAAACGTATTTAATTTTTACCTTTTGACGCCTTGACACCTTTAAACACGTTGTAATAAATATCCGAAGTCTACGCAAATCAGTCGAAAAAATGTACTCAGAAAATTAAACACTGCTGTAAGTGCCAAATTCAAAAATGGCCAACGTTGATCAAATTCAGATTAATGCCTTGTTTTGTTAGTTATTTTCTCACTCCAAAAATAGGTTTATCTTGTTTTAAGTTGTTTCTCTTTTGACCGATTTATGTGAATCGTAATTTTAAAATATCATATGCGGTGGCCTATATATAAGATGTTACTAAAGATTCAGAAAAATCAGCTTTGACACATAAAAAAAGGATTAGATCACGAGAAAATCGAATGAATTCACTAGAGAGTTCTTGATTTAAAATTAATATGATTTTTTTCTTGCGTTTTTAATAGCATTTAAAATTATTTCATCCTTAAATTATTTAATGTGTGCTCTCAGCATACACAGATATGAAGAAACATTGAATTTTCATAAAGGAAACGCTAGATTTGGCAGGAAATAATGGGATATATCATGTAAATTTAAGCCAAATAACGCCTGTATCTAGCCTATTGGATGGAAAATTGCATACAATGTTGCATGGCGCTTGAAAGACTGCACAAAATTTCGTTATTTATGCCTCCCGAGCAGGAGACAACAACATATGATTACCTAATTTTGATCTTGATAACTGGCCTTAGTATTAAAGAGCTCAGATTATGAGGTAAAATACCTAAACAAAATACCTAAGAATTGCATGCAAAATATCTCTCGAATAACAAAACTTTTTATTTTGGATACCTGAGAATACCTTTGGTACTATTTTGGTATTGTCTCACCTCAATTTGGTATTCGCATGACATTGTATTTTACCTCTTAATCTGAGCTTCTAAATACCAAGGGCAGCTATCAAGTTAATTGTTCCTGCTCGGGCTTTTATCAAGATCAAAATTAAGTATTCATATGTTATTTTATCCTGCTCTGGTAGTTATTGGTGGACATCTTTCAATGCCAGGCACCTTGACAGTCGAGAAAATTTCCTTCACGGAAAAATCCTCGTCCCAACCGGCAATTGAACGTAGCCATATGTTGCATGGTGTTGCTTTGTAGCTGCGCCTTTATCGATGAGGTAAGAATGTACCTCCTTGACTGAATCTACCTCCGACATATAAGACTAAAAAAAGAGGAAGAAAACCTTGCCAACTATTCATGTGCAATTAAGTGTTGAACTAAAAAGACAATGCTTAACAAATCCAAAAACCAAAATGTCATATGCGGTGGCCTATATGTATGATGGACTGTTTCTACACTGATAATTAATTTTAGTTAATTCTACGCAATCGATTGTAGTACTAACGAATCGATTCGTTGATTTCTGCAACGAAACACGAAGCATCTGCAGTAATAGACGGGATATTTCCAGCATTACTTCAAAACGGCGAAGCAGTGTTGATCTCGCCATTAATTTAGATTTTTAAGGCAAGTTTAAGACTCAACCATATTCCAACTTCATGGACCAGGTATAAGTTATCTTCATACCTAAAGTAGGAAAGCGAGACAAGGCGCATCCTATATCATACAGACCCATTAGTCTTTCATCAGTCCTATTAAAGACTATGGAAAAAGTGTTGAATGATTATATCAATTCAAATTACATGAACAAGCATCCACTATCTGAGTTCCAGTTTAATTACCAGTCTGGTAAGTCAACAGTTACTACACTGCATAGTGTGGTTTCAAAGGTAGAAAAAGCTCTATCGGTAAAAGAAATAGCACTTTGTTCTTTCTTAGATATTGAAGGAGCTTTCGACAACGCTTCCTATTCATCTATGGCTCGTGCCATGAAGAAAAGGAACTTTGACATGAACATAATTAACTGGGTTCATACCATGCTCGCAAAAAGAGAAATCACTTCAGAACTGGGAAGTTCGTCTATTACAATACGGACAACGAAAGGTTGTCCCCAAGGAGGAGTCCTCTCACCACTTATGTGGTCCTTAGTTGTAGACGAGCTTCTAAGAAGGTTAGAGGGAAAAGGTTTCGAGATTGTAGGTTTTGCAGACGATATAGTCATTATCGTGAGGGGAAAATTTGACAACATCATTTCAGAAAGAATGCAATGGGCTCTAAAATTTACCCAGTCTTAGTGTATCAAGGAGGGCCTAAGCATTAATCCAGCAAAAGTAGTAATTGTACCTTTCACTAGGAAAAGGAAGTTTAGTCTAAAAGCGTTCCAGCTAGGAGGATTAAAGATCCATCTTAGTGAACAGGTTAAATACTTAGGAGTGATACTGGATGCCAAACTGAACTGGAAAGCTCATCTTGAGTGTGTTATCGGTGAGGCAACCAGTGCTTTCTGGATATGCTCAAAAACGTTTGGCAGAAAATGGGGTCTAAGACCAAAAATGATAATGTGGATTTATACATCCATAATACGTCCAAAAGTAACGTATGCTTCCCTTGTGGGGTGGCCAAAAACAAAAGAGGCTACTGCACTGAAAAAGCTTACAAAATTTCAACGGCTAGTGTCGATTGCTATAACGGGAGCGATGCGCAGCACTCCATCAAATGCGTTGAATGCAATTCTAAATCTGCTGCCTTTGCACGAATACGTGCAATTAGAAGCGGAAAAGAGTATGCTTAGACTTAAACAGTTGAAAACTTTCATGTCTGGTGACTTAGTCGGTCACCTGAGCATTTCACAAAGCTTTCAAAATGAGCCAGTGATGTATATAAATGGAGACTGGATGAAACCTGTGGAAAACCATGACATTCCTTACAAGATATGTGAAACGTCACGTATAGATTGGGAAGTTGGAGGTCCCACTGTTCGTCATGGCTCAATAAAATTCTTCACAGATGGCTCAAAAATTGGAACAAAAACGGGAGCAGGAATCTTCCGCCCTGGGGTAGAAATCTCAGTGGCGATGGGAAACTTTCGGACGGTTTTCCAAGCGGAGATCTTTGCTATAATCAAATGTGTTAACGTTTGTCTGAAGAGAAAATATAGATATGCAAATATTTGTATTTTTACAGACAGCCAAGTGGCACTCAAAGCGTTAAGTAATTATAAATGCACATCCAAACTTGTCTGGGAATGCATTCTTTCAATGCGAAAGGTGTGCCAAGAGAACTCGGTAAATTTATTCTGGGTTCCGGGACACTGTGGCATTGAAGGTAATGAAAGGGCAGACGAGCTTGCTAAACAAGGTTCAAATGCACAGTTTATTGGCCCAGAACCATTCTGCGGTATATCATACTGTGCCATAAAAATGGAATTAAAATCTTGGGAAGAGCAAAGTGTGATGACCAATTGGTTGGTCACCACAAAGTGTTCTCAAGCGAAAAGGTTTATAATTCCAAAAGTTACAATTAGTAAAAAGCTTCTGGAGCTCAATAAGAGAGTTCTTTGTACCTATACTGGCCTAGTAACCGGACATTGCCCGAGTAGATATCATTTGAAAAACATTGGCCAGGTTCAGAATGATATGTGTCGTTTCTGTAACATGGAACGTGAAACCTCGGAACATCTGCTTTGCAGTTGTGATGCTGTGTACAAGAGCAGACTTAAATTTCTGTACAGTGGCTATATGCAACCTAAAGAAATTTGGACTGCAAATCCTGGGAAGGTGGTGGGTTTTATAAACTCAATTTTGCCTGACTGGGAGACGCGTCTTAGGCTGCTCACTTGACAAATGGTGATCTAGCTTTTAGATGCGAGTTAGTATAGTAAACAGGGGTATACCACAAAAGTTCAACTCAGTGGACGCAGTGGTTCTACGCCCCAACAAAAAAAAAGGTCGGTTTACAGAGATGTTATAGGCATTGTAACGAATGCATTAAAAAAAAGGAATAGTTTTAGCGATTTCCCATGTGAACACTATGCCACAAGATGGGGGTAAATCCACCAATGCATCGTCAATTGTAGCAACCTTGTTGTGTACAGGGAAAAAATGACAGTGTTATCAGCTCTTCTCTTAATGACGTTCGCCCGACAGAAAGTGAAGCCCTGATAGTCAGAGTGGACCCTTTGGACTCTCCGTCATTTTGATACATTGCTTGCAAACAGTACCCTCATTCGCTAGGCTTTTCGACACGTAGCTCGTATCGTAGAAGAGCGCATTCAGCTCACTTCGGCCCAGCACCTCACCGGAAATTTCCTGCAGCATTTCGTAATCCATATCCACAGTTGTTGTTAACAATTGTCATCTGCCAATCTGATGCTGTTGTATTTTGCTCGTTGGATTGCTTGCGATGCTGGGAAAGAAAATCTGCCATGTTGCCAGATATTCCTGGTCGTCAAATGAGTATGACGAATTCGGAACAGGAGCCATTTACTTTAATCATGTTACTATATTTATGTTCAAGATGACGTTGGTGCGACGTGACTAGTAATTCGGGTTACACCCAAAAGGAGGGGATAAACCTCATTTGCAGTCTCAAATTGTATGGCGAGGTACGTCGACAAATGACTGCTAACCTCGTTATTATAAACTCTTTCTGTCATTTTGAGTTTCCAAAATGACCATTTATGTAATGAAATGTTATACTTCACACAACCTTCTACAGAAAGGTTGTTTGAATCTGTATGTCTGTTAACTATAATTCCAATGAACAAAATTTTCCAAATAGCTTCAGAAGATACCTCACAAGATCAATTCTAATTGCTTTACAAATTTGATCAATTCAGTAGTTTACTTTGAACTAAAAGAAAAGTATTCATTAGATCCCCGTTGGTTGCGATACGTTTGATTCGATATTCTCTGGTATCGATATTCTGGTATTCTGGGTCTGATTGGGATTGGGATCTTCCGAACGATACTTGATTGTTTCGTACCAATCTGACATGTCCCCAATGTAACATGCTGTGGTTAGCAGCTCAGGTCGTTTTTTTCTCGGAAGCCACTACGCGTAGCGCAGCAGCAACCGGTAGATTGTAATATTTTGTTGCGTTAGATACGTTCATTTTGTCGACAGACGAAACAAGAACATCGAATGCCACGTCGGCTGAGGATAACCAATGAGTCATTCTCAATTGATTCTCTGCCTCGAATTCGACCAACATTTTCAGATGATCTCGATGTATAATATCTGATGAGAGGCCATTCTTATTGACTTACCATTTTGGAACGACGAGAAATCTGTTGTTGATCTATCCATGAATTGCATTTTTAAAAACATGGACTGGGTCAGACACGATCTCCAGTTTTCGGCTATTGTTGATGGGATATTGATGTTCCAGATCAGATAGGATATTCTGGTTTTTGATGTACAGCCAGAGGTAATGTAAAGTCAGAGGTAATAAATCGTAGTCGTAAGCCAATCTCTCCCGATTTTTAAATAACGGACGACACTAGCTTCTTTAGTTGCTCTGAGGAATTGATGCTTTCGTAAACTTGTACGCAACCACTTGCTTCCACCGTTCAGCAACTCAAACAAGCATCAAATCCAAGCCTTTAGACGCTAAGTCATCAGATGGAGGCAGAGTCGTCTTTTCATCGAACTGTTTAGTGTACACCACTCTTCTGCTTCGCGGATGCTCATTTCATTGAGAACCAGTCCACAATCCCACTCAATTTCTGCCATGCCAGCCACTTGCAGTTCGAAAATATCCTCAAGGATACCTAAATTTATCGAAACCATCAAATAAACTTTTTTAGAAAATTAGAATGATTTAATTATATCAGGAGTGGACGTCTGCAATTTGACGCAGCAGTGTTCTGGTCGAAAGCCTTTTTTTATTAGCTTGTCGTAGCCACCAGGACATGCAAATCGGATTTGCAGCGAATCCATTATCGTTGCTTCCGACCACTGCTGCAATTGATCGTCCTTGCAAATTTTTTACAAGCAATCTCCAACGAGTTCGCATCTAAGACGTCCGAATCATCTTTTTTCTTTCGCATCTATATTGCCGCAGTGACTTCTCCAACGATGAATCGATCTAAATTAGAAGATGCGATTCAATGAAGTTGGAGACATTCCATGTAATCGAATATTTTGAAAATCCCCTTTTTAGCTTGGTAACTTGCTCTCTCACACGACAAATTTCACCTCGTAGACTAGACTGTGACGTAGTATCCACCTCCATTTCCTGTCACTCTTCACCCGGCGGATTGACAACAATTGGAATATTCCAAGTTCCATTGGCATTTCTTTTACCTTTCGGGAAATGGAGCTGCATCAAACTTAACGTTAATTTATGAGGTTTAATTGAATTTCATTGATGCTCACGCTGCAAATTCTGCTGTGGGCAGAAAGTTTGAACAAGAGAATTTCTTCCTCGCTTGCGTAGCCCATGCAGTCCTTAACCCACTCTCGGTGAACGATTGGATCTCTCGGGAACCGATGAAAAGGGAGACCCTGATGTGACACGTCACTGCGACCACCATTTATCACTTTGCACTTCATTTCAAACTGATTTTAAATATACCACTTCAAAGTGAACTTTGATTTCCGCATTTATTGTTGTTGTCACAAACGAAAAATGTGAAAAAGCAGTGACTACTAGCAACACGGCCAAATCAAGAACAGACTGCCTGCATGAGCCTGCTTTTAACATAACTTGACGGTAGCGGTAGGGGCGGTTGTCACAGCAACCAATAAAAACGGTACTTTTTGACAGAAATGGTGATGTTTTTGCACTAATAGCTCGCAGGTCCTGTTCTAGCTTTGGAGCAGCGATGACGAAAACAGTCAAGCTCGATAGTTAGTTTGTACTGCCAGCTCCCCCCGGAGAGAAAACGTCGGATATTACCAGGCACTTCGTGTTCGCCGAGTCGATCGATCCGGCGTTTACAACATTCTTTCCCTTCTGGAGGGAAGCGAGCGAGTCGATCGGCAGCCTTGCTGCGTGCCCGTAAAATACAGCAGAAGCTGAAGGGCAAGGAGGCCTCATCAGTGATGGAACCGGTAAAACGAAAACTTCGATGAACAACAAGATTGAGCCCCATGCCATACCTCTAAGCGAGCTTAAACCTGGCCTAAGGAGAACATATCATTTTGATGATTTGAACATCCATCGACTATTTAATATGAGCGTAAGTTGAAGCGAAGGCCTGTGGATCCTCTTACCCAAATGTCGGTTCTTTGAAAGCTTCCATTGCCAAAGAACCATGTTATGAAGGTGTGCTCTCGATTTCGCAATCGTCGGAGAGAATGACTGAAAAAGAAGGTGAACATATCAAGTGATCATTTCAGAATTTTCTTAATTACATGCTAGAATGAACAAAAAGCTTTTCTATCCCAAAAAATGTAAAGAAAAATGTTGGTGTACCTTGGGGAAGGATAATCGGATTTTTTTTATCGGAAACTGTACTTATTAATACTATATAGACGTGGCTGGATAGCTCAGTGGATATCCGTTCTGCTTACTGAGTAGATGGTCGGGAGTTCAATCCCAGGCCCGTCCCCTTCCTTGTCATTTGTCACTTGCCTCTTTCTATCACCACTAGATTTTAAATAAAAAGCAGTCTACTGCGCTTTCATTGATCGCATCACTTACCACAGTGAATCCATGATCTAAAAATAACCTGCATCACTAACAAAAAACTATCCTTCCCTTGACAATTGTGGAGACGCAGAGGTAAACACGGTCTCCAACCAACGATTGTCAAACAAATCATCCTTCCCCCCCTCCCCAAAGACCGTGAGGACGTGGCCGGCGCCGGTACTGATCTATAAATAGAATTAGTGAACTTGTACATTGAAGATGCAAAGCTACTCCCAAGCTCCATCTATGTGGTTCTCTGTGCAATTACACTACTTCTGATCGGTAACGGAGTAGCAACTACGCTACGCACGGTCTTAAAAAAAAAAAAAAAGCTGTACTTATTAATACTATATACAGTTAAAATGTAAGTAAAACTGAATTCATATATATTTTTAATTTAAAATATAAAACCAAATTCGTTGTTCAATTTCCTCCTCCTCCTCCTCCTTAATCACCTAAATTTGTATAGTCTAGGGAAGAATCTCGTTGATGAAGTTATACTGAAAATTTTTGAGTAGAAATAAAATTATATTTTTTGTTTCCGGTATATTTGATACATATCGAACCTATAGGGGCCGGGTAATTTGTCATCTCTCAAAATCACAACGGTGCCAACTGGCATTGGTTGGACTGGACCCCTGCATCACTGGCACCGTAAATCGTAAATTATAGCTAGAACAGTTCCCAACAAAACAGTGTTTCGGGGAGATACTGCGAAGAATTTAGTGATAAAATATTATGAATGCCAATCGTTAGTTGGCGAATGAAATTATGACAATATCCAGACATGCTTAAGAAAGTTTCACGATAAATGAAACTTCCAAGCATTAGCTCGAATTTTCAATAATGTTTTATAAATTTGTCATTGATTGAATCAAATTTTGATCCGTTTCAAATATTATGGTTTATTAGGAGCAAAATAAGTATACCGCTTAATCTTGGCCAAATCCGTTGCATTGTCATTAACTTGGAGTTTACATACGGTCGTGTGTTGATTTAGAGTGTTTAGATCTCCGATAATGCTTTCAATAATGAATGCGTGGCTTATGGACAGTATTTTATTGTAGTTATAACGGGTGAGAGTCTTTAACCAAAAAAACATACGTATGGGAGATGTAGTATGTGTGTTTGTCTGTGTATATGTTATTGAATGTTATCTAGATACCTATTGAGTTAAATAACCAACATCAAAGTTGGCTTCTAATCATAACCCAATCGTTCTCAATCAATTTACTTCACCAGCTTATCTTCAATTTATATTTTTCATCACTTAAAAGGTATTTTTTGTCTCTTAACCTATCAAACATTTTGTGCAGTAGATTAATAATGGGATTGAGAACAAACATTGTTTGTACTTTAATTGTCTTTTGAAAGGCCTCGAGGCCTTTTCTTACGTGTCCATTGAAGCTAACTTACAGGTGAATTAACCGCTGATTTGCAAGTGAAGATTGTTGGCTAAAAGGTCGAGGAACCTCTTTAAAAACTTAGACCTTATTACTAGTTTTAGTTACTCCATCAGTCATATTAAATACATGAATTCTAAACCGATCAGAACGCGACATGTTTCGCAAAACGATTACTATACATTCATAAATCAAACTTTTATAAGTCATTCTAAAAACTTAAGATATAAATGAGTTCAACTAAACTCAAGGTCCACTAACGGCACACTTCAGCACTCCGTCCTTGAGACCACCCAGCAGCGCACTAAACTCCTCAACCGTCTGCATGATGCACTGTCGCACACGGAAATGACTGACTGAAGCCTCGGCGTGTAAAATTGGCTGCAGAGAATCCAACTGAGTGTTCATCAATCGATTGTAGCTGTACATTTCCCGCAGGTTCTGAAACGAAATTTCAATTCACAAATATCCATATTTTCTGTCACACAATCATCAGTCCTACCGCTTCCAAACACGCTTTCGCTTGAAGATAATCCTCGTCGTTGCTGGCAAATGCTGCGAATTGCGAACAACTGCTCACATCACTGCTAAAGTCAACACTACTCAATTGCACCTGCAGCAACACACGTTCAATGACGTCGGAAATTTTGGAAATACGACCGCGCTCTCGGCTCAGACAGCTACTTGTTTTGGTCTGAAAGCCTAAAAATGGACTAGTCAATCGGGTGGAGAACTTTCGATTGCACTGTTTGGAAAATCGCTCCCGAGCCAGAATCACCGAAACCAGCGTTAAGGCGGACTTATTCACAGCACCGAAGAAGAGCTGACTGCCTAAGTCTAAATCTTCTGTCGCATTCCTACGGATCCAATCGAACGTGTTGTAGAGGACTGTCATATCGGTATCATTCCGGTTGTACAGTTCGTAATAATATTTGGTGAATTCTGCTGTGTGGAGCTCTGATAGGGTGTTCAGGGTTTTGTTTGGCGAGAAGATCTTCAATCGCTGGGTAGCGGCAGCAAAGTCAGACTGGAAGGTTTTCTGTGCTAATTTGTATTTATTTACTGCTGACGCGAACTCGTAATTGATCGTGGCATAGAACATAGACAACGTGAATTGGAAAGCAGACCTTGCCATACGTATGTTGAGGTTGACAGTATCCAACTTAGAGTTTGAAATTTCTATACTCTTTACAGAAGCATCTACGACTTTGCCAAAAGTTCTGACTTGATCCCTGAGTTTGGCCAGCGCTTGACTAAGCTCCTGAGACCAAATGTTGGAAACTCTCAAAATCATTGGGATAGGAGTTGCTGCCTTCAGGGATTTACTCACGGCAAGATCAAGATTATTTGTTGCTTTCAAGGTATCCAACAGTGAAGCATTCATGCCTTCCAAAGCCCTATCGAATTGATTAGCAGTCACATTGCCTAACTTCTCATTAAGTTGCCACACAAGAAAGGGACCATCAACAGTCAAGTAGTGTCCCATCTCACCAAATGATAAATACAACGATTTGAACACATTATCCAACGGGATATTTCTCTCGATGACAGCCTTGGAGAAATTATTAGCCAGATGTTTTCCCTTCTCCGTAACGTTCACAACCAACTTTGAAATGCTGTCAGCCGCCTTGCGGAGTTTTTCCAAGTTCAAATTTAATGGCATCCTACGAATTGGATTCCGCACTTGATTCAAGGCATCTCTCAAAAGGTTAGCATTGATACTGACTAATCCACTGTCCGGAACTATGGCCGGTACACCAAAATCCGGTCTACAAGATCCATGATCGAACACGACAAAACCAGCCAAAACCACCAGTAACAAACACTTCGATCTCATGATTGCTTCCGCTCTTCTCAACAGCAAACAGATTACTGCTCTGCGGCTTGAAACTCACCATGGAACAAGTTAATGTTTCAAACTTGTCCCGCAGATGTCCAACTAAACAACTTGACCTACGTTCGAACATGCGAAGCTCTGTTCTTTTTTCCGCCTTCGATCTTCCTAATCTAAGTAACACATTTTTTTGCAGTTTGCGACATTCAATTGCAGTGCATGCGAAGGCCGGTGACCGACTTCGTTTTCGAAAACCGGTATGTCAGGGCTAGAATGCATGTCGTGCTTTGATCATGCATAGAGAGGAATAGTAGGAAAAGAAAGCTGCTTTTAACTTATGTTCGAATTCAAACTATATATGCTCGTGCTGATCATAGCGTTACATGACTGTCCGTGATTCTGAAGCATGATTGTCACTAGGGTGGTCGGATAAAGATCTATTGTCAAATAAATTTCGCAAGTCTTTCGTGACTTTATGAGGTTGCGCTTATCATTTTTGACTCAGCATATTCATTTGCCAATATCCTTTCAGAGGTCGATTTGATAATATGATGTATGATGAACTTGTAGTGCATGAGTAGACCTACAACTTTGTTTAACAGTACATTGCTCAACCTATATCTTCGACAGAGAGCGTATATTCACAGTGATCTTCACGATGATAATCGCGTGATCTACCGATCATCGCGAAGATCACTGCGAATATACGCTCTATTCCTCAGATATAAGAGATAGAGCTTGTATTGTTGACCAAGTTGTAGGTCTACTCAAGCACCATAAGTTCATCATACATTATATTTTGAAATTGAGCTTCTGAGAAGAGCTATCGGCAAGTGAATATGGATAAGTCAAAAATGATAAGCCGCAACCTTGCTTCTATGTAGATGATGTTCTAGATTAATTCAGAACTTTCGATGCCAAATTTCGACCAATGCATAACGTTGTACATTGAGGGCTTCTCAGACAACCAGAATGCCTCGTATTCGAAGCTGCTTTTGCGCCAGCTCATCATAGGTGACATCATCCGGTCGCAGGCCTGTAACGTGCGGTAGGTGTGGTTTGCCCTATTTTGAAAGGGGATGAACGAGTAATGCATGAATCCTAGAGGGTTTGAGCTGTTTAGTGGAATACTTGTAACTATAATTTAGAAGAAAAATTAGTAATCTCCATTTAATTCCAACTACCTTTGCTTATCTTCGACAGATACGCGTATTTCGTCTACAATGTGCAGACTTCTTCAGTGTCTCGTACTAATAACTCGACTGAATAATGCATGAGTAATGCATGATATATGACCTGAGAAGCTAATTTTCCTATCCGAAACAAGAGACCAGAAGAGGGTGCTTTGCTCAGCTAAAAATAAAGCCATTAGAAATTAAGATGAACAGTCATACACATTTTTTTCAGATAGTTCACTCCACACTTCTTAGCCGGAGGTGCTATGAAGGTTGGAAAGCGCATTACACAGACCACCGTAGCAGCACATTTGTTGAAAATCCGATAAATATACTGCGGAGTAACTGCTTTGAGTTAGAATCAAGTTGATACAACTAGTTTTGACTGTGTTGCTTGGAAAAAGAAGTCCAAAACAAATGTTTATTCACACAGAGTACCTAATGATTAAATGCAACTAACCGTGCATGACTATATGAAGGTCGGTAAAGTAGTTTGAATATCTAGAATCCACCTCCGAATAGAAATGTCAAACGTTTGGTCGAACGCGTCTGATTTGTCACATTGGCTACGTTCGGAATTCTCAGGTTGAAAAGAGATTTTCGATTGAGTCAGTTAAAATCACTTCAAAACAGTTTTCAAGAACTGTATATAGAAAAATTGAATTAGAGCGTGAAGAAGCTGCACTATCTGGTAAACTGAAAGGATGGTTGAATTATGTTGAACTTGGAAGAAACAATGACACATGTAATAATTTCAAATCGATTTATAATGTTTTCTGTGCAGTTGATTTTTTCTCTATTAAACTGGGCTTCCGCCTTGGATCAAATAGAAAATTTCACTCAATGCTTGTGCTGCTGTTGTGGATACAGGTAAATTATAAATAGTTACGATTAAAAAATGAAGTATGTAGTGCCGGAAAATGCAGTTAAAAGCGAATTATTGTCCCTGCCCACGATTGGTCCACGGTCGAGTAACTTTGCTAATGAAGTGCTCTTAAAAGGCTTCTAAATCAGCAATACCTATAACTTTTTAATTAAATTTCAGTTCAAATTCGATCACCTCGTTTCTGTTTTTTGTTTCTTAGACTTGTAGAATGATGAAGATGAGATTGATCAAAATGATGGAGGTTCATATGTAATGTTAACGTATGAAGATTTGGTTAAGTGGCCTACAATTACAGACAGCTTGCGTGCCCTTTTAGTTAAACAGAGACCAAACTCAGTAAAGCCTGTCCACGTTAAATTTCGGACACCAAAATAATAGCCAACCAATAATGGTCTATATTATTTGAAACCAGAAACCGAAATTTTCACGTACTCGAGAAGAGAAACGTCCTTTTTTACCCGCTTCGAGACACAAATGAGAATGTGAGAAGCGAGAGACTATTATACGCTCACAGCAGTTTTCGCGAGAAAAATAACGGCGATTTATAATTTTCGGAGAACATGAGAAGCTGATAAATCGTTTCTTTTTCAGTGAATCCTAGATGCAGATAATTATTTTTCACTTACTTTTTGACACCTGAAAATGCACCAGTCTTCATGTTTGTTCTATTCTGCCATTATAATTCTATAATGATGGTGCATGGCGGTACCAGTGTGCACCGGCATAGCCTTATTTTCGAGCTTTGCTCCGCGTATACGATCTTTACGATCTTGGTAGCATGTTTTCACGGAAAAATGTGACATGAGAAAATATTTTCGTTAAATTTTGGAGAGAGATATTTTATGAGAGGGAGGTACTTGTAGTTACTTCGTGGATTTCAATTAACCAATCAGCTTGGATTCGACAAAGAATGTTTGAATAAGATGCGACACCAATACAATCGACATGAATCTCTTCGGTTTGGTTGTGCCTATCGATGCCAATGCGTAACATATAATTTGTGTCAAGCGAGTAAAGACTGTATCCGATGAAATTTGGACACACGCTATTGTTCGTAACTTTTTAGCGTGTGGGTAAAAATTATTGAAATTTTCACTGAATGTATTTCATTGTGTTGTGTCAACTGTGTAATGAGTTTCGTGAAAATCGGTCGAGTGATTTCAGTGATGGCTTCGAACGAAGAAATAGGGCGCAAACAAATTTTAGGCACACACTTCGAAAACCCAAACGCTTCTCATCGATGGATCGGAAAACAGCTCGGAATCGCACATTCAACCGTATCTCATGTGATCAAAACGTTCAAGGACCGTAAGACAACCAAGCGGAAAAATGGTAGTGACAAAAAACGTGGCACATCATATCCGGAGAAGGCCAGGATGGTATTGAACCAATTTAAGCGTTATCCCAACATTTCGGTCAGGGATGTGGCAAAAAAGGCGAATGTTTCAGTTTGTTTTGTGCAGAAAACAATGAAACGTTCTGGATTACAGGTGTACAAGGTCCAGAAGGCACCGAACCGGAGCGATACACAGAACTCGGTGGCCAAAACTCGTGCAAGAAAACTGTACAGGGAGTGGCTCACAAAACCGTTCTGCATTGTGATGGACAATGAGACCTACATTAAAGCCGACACCAAACAAATGCCAGGAAAGGAACACTACGTCGCCACCTCTAAGTTCGCCGTTCCGGAGAGTGTACTGAAGAAGAAACTGTCGAAATTCGCCAAAAAATTCCTTGTCTGGCAAGCGATCTGCGGATGTGGCAAAATGAGTCAGCCCTCATCACCTCTGGGACCGTCAACGGACAAATCTACAAGGACGAATGCCTCTAAAAACGACTTTTGCCCTTCTTGAGATCTCACGATGGCCCGACACTGTTTTGGCCGGATTTGGCATCTTGCCACTATGCCCGGCCCGTCTTAGACTGGTACAAAGGTAATAATGTAGCTTTTGTACCAAAAGACTTCAACCCTCCAAAAACTCCGGAACTTCGCCCAATTGAAAATTTTTGGGCAATCATGAAGGCAAAGCTCGTTAAAACTCCAAAACTGATAGAAAATGAACATGACCTAAAAAAAGTGTGGTTAGAAGTAAGTAAGCAAGTCGGTCCTATCATTGCCCAAAATTTTATGAAAGGGGTCAAGGCAAAGGTGCGGGCATTTGGGTTGGGAGAAGAGGTTCAATAAACCAATGATGTCAAAACTTAACCACTTAGTAGTACTTAATTTCCAGAAAGTTTGAAAAGAATTGAGCTCAAGAAAAATTGTTGGTGACCTATTTTGTGTGTCCAAATTTCTTTGAATACAGTCTTTAGTTGCAAGCATAGCAAGGATCGCATCGGGTTCAGCTAGGGAAATATAAAAACGCTCAGAGCAAACTCATAGAAGCTTTGGACAATCAAAAACGCAAATTAATTAAAATAAACAGTGGAGATGCAAGAAGTTGTCAACAAAGTATAAACAAGCATCGACCAAATATCAGAGAACTTTTCAGCTAACTTTAATAAAGTTTAAAACAATTTTTGTCCAAATGTTGTCCAAAATTCCAGGAAGGTCTCAAAAAAATTCAATGAGGTTTTAGGGGTACTTCAGCGCTGTTTTGTGCAAACTTTGGAGAAGTTAAAGCTTTCTGCAGAGAAGTTGTTTTTAAATTTCAGAAATGCTTTGGCCAAACTGTCTTTGAACGAGTTCTTTACAGGGTGTCTCAAAATAGGTGTCACTGAAACAAAACGGGATTACAGCAAAAAAAATCAACCAAATCATAGCATTCATTATTCATTTGAAAGATACATGTTATAGAAATAAATAATATTAATTCAAATCGAATCTCTCACCCTTTTCCTTGATAACTTTGCGCAAACGCTTTTAAAACCCATCGCAGCTGGCACGCGCGATTTCCTGAGGAATTTGGTCTCAAATATTAACCAAATGTTTCTTGAATCGATCTAAAGTAAGCCCTTTCGTAGGGCCTACATTTTGAAGCATATAAACCCAAATAAAGTAGTTAAGTGGGTTACGATCCGGTGAAGATGCAGGTCATTCATCGCTTGTGACATCGAGAGAATTGTTTGCTCAATTCACGGCAGAACCGGATTTTTCATCTTATTCGTTCCCTCACACATTTGATCTTTCTCTTCGTTCTGGCAGTTCGCCTGGCACCTCCTTTGTGTTGAATATGGACATTACCAGTGTCCTTGAACCGTTTCAAAGTAAGGAAAACAAACGCTTATTCACTCCGAGCTGCTCAAGCCTAATGAATATCTGACACAGCTTTAACAAATGTAATTTTAGAACTGATAAATATCAACAAACGGAATCGCTCATTTATCTTCAGCGATAAGTTGTCAAAAGAATACACTCAAAACGGGTATAATCAATTCCGCTGTTGAAATTACCCAGCTGAAATAAACCAAAGCTGAAAAAAGATGACACCTAACGACTGTTCCAGAAAGTATAAGCACACCTTATTTCAACGGTCACTTTGTATATAATGAAATATTCCAACATGTTTTGGCTGCGTCCTTTTGATGGCACATTTCTGAATGACATAGCATCAAAAAAGCTTTTTGTTTTGTGTTACCTATCAAAATGCGCGGTCTTACTCCGGAACAACGAAAAAGTATCGTGCCCAAATGGTGCACTGTGAGCGGACTCTCCTTGAGCAAATTGGCCAAGGAAGAGGGTGTAAGCGTCGGAGTGGTACGATCTGTGATTCAAACAGTGTACGTTTGAAGATGCGCCGAAGAGTGGTCGGAAATCCGGTCCTGTTAGTCCGGATATCGATAAAAATATCAGGGATGCCTACAAGTGAAAACCAGTGACTTCCGTTCGGGATGTTGCGAAAAAACTACGGACCTCGTCGAGTAACGTCATGCGTGCCAAAGAAAGACTTGGGCTAAAAACATACCGGAAGCAGAAAAAACCCAGAAGGAACCCAAAACAGGCCGCGTCCGTGAAACCACGGGCCCGCCAACTCTACGATTCGTTATTGTGTAGAAATTCTGGGTGTATAATAATGGACGATGAAACGTATGTGAAACTAGATTTCAAAACGCTTCCGGGACCACAATTCTATACAGTAAGCGAAGACAAAGACATCCCCGAAACGGAGAAGGCAATTTTTACCGAAAAATTCGGTAAGAAGGTTATGTTTTGGCAGGCAATATGCGAGTGTGGTAAAACATTTAGTCCGTACATCACAACGGAGACGATGAACACTCAGAAATACGTTAAGGAATGTCTCCAGAAGCGATTATTGCCGATGATCAGGCAGCACGAAGGTCAAGTAGTGTTCATGTCAATACGCAAAGGACACTTTAAAATGGTACAAAAATCAAAATGTATGTTTCGTTCCGAAAGACATGAATCCGCCGAACTGCCCGGAGGCACGGCCAATCGAGACTTTTTGGGCTTTAACCAAAGCAAAGCTTCGAAAATTCATAAAACCAGCGGACGACATCCAAAAATTTAAAAAAGGTTGGCCAAAAGTGGTCAAAATGATGGGAAGTACCACTGTACAGAAGCTAATGGGTCATGTTTAAGGAAAAGTTAGGAGTCTTGGCAATGATTAAATATTTTGATCAAACGAGAGTAAAATATGGCAGCCCTAAGTTTGCACCTTTAAACTGAAGAAATGATCCATTAAAAATTGAAATTCATTCCATAAAAAACGTATTAATGACCCATTAAACTCTGGTCAATATCCATAATAAAATGGATATGATCCATAACATTTATCAATGTGATCCGTAATTTATATAAAATTTAGCAATAAAATGTCAAAAATGTACCGTTATATATCTAGGGTATGATCAATAGAATTGTACGGATTACCCATAAACTTAAAGCAAATGTTCCATAAAAGGTTCAATATCATTCCTTAAAGTTGTAAAATTGATCCTTAGAATGTAACGTTTGTGAACTTAAATATATACACATGATCAATAAATTATTGATCCAATCGTCAATGATCCATGATAGTTTTGAAAAATTAACCACAAGCTTCTAAATATGGCCCATAGGAAATAAACTTTGGGCATTTAAAATAATATGTAGGATCCATAAATAGTGCCAGAATTATTACAATGTTGAGTTTATATTTTTTTAAATTTTGGCTACGGGGAAATCGATCCTTGACTGTGCTACTACTCAGATCTATTAACATGTCCGTCTCTTTAGCTATGCGGCTCAAATATTGCTATTAAAGAAGGATTGTTTTTTAGATGATTTTCAATTTTTCAGAGAGCTGATTTACTTTCGCGATTGCATGTTCTTTTACGACCGCAACTGTGACACATGTTTCCCAATAAATTTGTTAAAGAGAACTAGTGCATATAAAGAACTAGGGAAGATTTTCCTGTATTAATCTCATTACTTTGCAATTCATCCTACTTGAAATTAAACAATGAATAGGTGACTGGATTCGTTAGTAATGTTTGTTGTTGTTATTAAAAGTAAGCAAACATTATTAGAAAACGAAAGCGATCCTTCAACTGCCCAATTGTTTGATTCATCGTAGAATGAAAAAAGGAACAATGAGATTAATATGGGGACAGTTACTCTACATGTCAAATTTAAGGCTTGATCAAACTGTTATTTAAGATTTTTGCATTGTACCGGGCAAATGCTTGAATCAGTCGTTAAATTGAAGTCGATATCGGAAACTTCGACCGCTTTCTACTTCCTTAGTTCTTCAATCCTCAACTGCTCAGCAGGCAACATTGATATTTCTAGCACTTGGAGTACAGCATAACAAATCGTGGCTATTATGTAACATTGTACAATATAGTGTGTCTAACTGAGGACCTGTTTGTTTTTTTTTCTCTGAAAACCAATGTTTGGAAAAATTGTAGTTGAGAAAATTTTCTATAAGAACAATTTGCTACGGATCATTTATATGAGTTTATAGATTATTATTCATTGTTTTATGGATCATAGACAATTTATTTTTGGAACATTTTCAATAATTTATGAATCATGTGCACGTATTTTAGTGCACAAATGTTACATTCTGTGGATCAATATTACAACTTTAAGGAATGATATTGAACCTTTTACGGAACATTCGCTATATGTTTATGGGTAATCCATACAATTTTATTGATCATACCCTAGATATATAACGGTACATTTTTGACATTTTATTGCTAAATTTTGTATAAATTATGGATCACATTGATAAATTTTATGGATCATATCTATTTTATTATGGATATTGACCAGAGTTTTATGGGTCATGAATGCGTTTTTTGTGGAACGATTTTAAGTTTTTAATGTATCATTTATTTGTTTTTATATGCAAAAGTATGTTTGCCGTAAAATATCATATTAAACACAAATACAAGTATGATTTGCCTAATAAAATTATTAAAATAAAAAAACATGACTTTTTTGTTATTTTTAATGTGTGCTTATACTTTCTGGAACAGTCTATATTGTGATACACACTGTACTTACAGACCATTGAAATGTACTCAAAAGATAGCTGGAATAGCTTGGGCTATTTACAGAAGTTGTCTACAAATTATACGGTCCATAGCTGCACTTCAACAGCCTTGCCGTCTGTGGCAGGTGCAGAGGTCGCTTTCTACTTGATAGATCCTCCTTGCCCGTTGCACGCCTCTTCTCCTTACACCATCGGTTCGTCTTCTCAACGTTTCGTTTTCCAAGTGTACTTCACCGTAGATTGTACGCAGCACTTTTCCGTGCAAAGTCACCAAGACTACCGGTCAAATCCCTGCAGTACGGTGAACTCTGTTCGGTCAAAGCGTCCTTCTACGCTAATGTTCATCCACGTTTATCTCCATAGTAATGGATCACAACAGCCTCCTTTACCCAACGCCATCACGAGAAGGAAATGTTTCCGCACTTTTCCGATTTATTAAAGTTGTTCCATTTCGATTACACGGTAACTCCAGCAGGTAACTCGACTATTTCCGACCGCCGTTCCTTGGGCATCCTTCTGTGGTTGATTTGATGCCGCTGAGAAGCTGTTTTTTTCTCTCTGTCTCTCTTCTGTATCAGCTAGCAACCAGTAGCTCAACTTGGCCGCGGAGTCGCATTAGAATCTCGAAAAAATAATTTGCATGTTTGCTTTGTGTAAATATTTTTCCCAGAATGTCCCCGGGCGGAGCAGCGAGCGAACACAGGACCTTCACCGAACAACAAATGGAAGCTAGTCTGTCTTGCATCTGAGCCGAGGAGGCAGGACCGAGATAAGGAAAATAATATGCGGGCGAACCAACCGCAGCATCATCGCCGGAATAATGCAAATACCTGAACTGGAAATAATTGGCTCGGAGGGTGGATGGGCGAAGGGTGGATGGGTGGAGAGTCGAAATGGATTTGTCTTAATGCGTTTCAGAAGAAATGTTTCGGAGAATATTTGAAACAAGAAGTTCGCTTCTCTCGGGTAAATGGTGGGCATCCGGCCCTCGAACGAAGGTCTCGATTTGGTTGATTGGTTGGAGCAAATCGTTCCCATTTGGGAAAAAATGCAAAACTGTATCAACCAATTAGGATTCAAGTTAAATTGATTTTCGAGGACTGGAAACAATGGGAGGGAAATTCGCATAATTATTCGAACAGAAAAGGTTTTTCTTTCAATCACAGTTGCGAATCCTACCCTGCTTGACTTCCAATACTCGGTTATGATAGCGCTAAAGCAAAACCAACGTCAAGATCATGGCATTCAACTGGTGATTCAATTAGTACGTGTTGATGTCGTCTCTCGCCCGCACTCGGTGGCACGATGGTGGTTTGCTTTTTTTTTTTATTGATTGAAGATGCGATCGTTTTCGGGTGTGGAAAATAAGAAACAGATTTATTTTTCCTCTCCTTTGAACGTGCGCGTTCGGTGGAGTTCGAAAAAGATGGGCGGTGGTGTGAGAATCATTCCGGGAAAAGTCATTAATATTGCACGAAGTTTAATTTTGGCCGACAGCTCGTGGAAAACTGAAATTAGCATAGGTATCGACAGGCCAATAGCGTTCGACGACGACATCATTCCGAGGAAAGTCTCGAACTGTCTCTCGCGGCAGCCGAGAGTGGGTTCGATGAGTTTTGATTTGAAGCGTGAGCCGTCCTACGGAGGAATGGAAACGTTAGCTTGAAAAACGTGACGCGTTCTCATGGGGTTCGTGATGCGTTTGCTAATTGAAATGATGGTAGGCTCATTAGCATTGTGGTGGATACACCTAATAATGAACGATTCGTTTTGCCATTTCATGGAACATTAAACATGCATTGTCGATTTCTCACAATTCTGGAGCCGTGAATCACCGAAGACAAATTTAATCCACTTCCAAGTTGAGGGAAAAAATGGCTGATTCGAAATCGGGTTGGGACCACAAAAGTCGTCAATCTACTTCAGGCGTCATTTCAAGGTGATTGATGAATCGTTAGCAAAACATCACATGAATTGAATGCGTGAGTGAAGAACCATGTTACATGAGCAAAGGTGTTGCAATTTCCTTAAGTTGCAAAAAGTTGATGAAATAAAATGTATTTCATTCATTCATAGCAAAATTATTTTAGTGTTATTAGATTACGGATTTTAAACATATTCTCAATGCATCTGATGTTTCAAATGTTGCTAAATTATTGATAGATTGATTTGAAATCAGTGGAATTTTTTCTTGGAATGAACGCTTCCTCGCCCTTAAATTTACCTTTAAGTATCTTTGCTTGAATGACATTATTTTTTAATTGCTTTACTTCTAATCTTGACCCAGTGTACTATTTCTGTTGGTTGGGGTTTCGGAGCATGATGATGACAGATATTACCGTCAGTCGTAATTTAAACTTGTGCATACAATGAATCTAAGAGTTCCGATAGAAACTTGGTTGCTTCGTCCGGATTAGTCAAACAACCAGCTGGAGTTGACTGCGACGGGATTGCATATTGATTTACAAAATTGAAATCATCGACATCTATATATTTTCTGACAAAACCGCACGTGCATTCAACCAATCGTGTTGTACATAATGTTTGCATATAACATGCAAATAACTCAGAACAAAACTCATCAACCGAAGCGATTTCTGATTGCGACGATACACAGTTCCATCAATCAACCAGAATCCGAGCAAGTAAACTGTATGATCATGTGTTGACTAAATTCAAGAGCTGTCTCCTCATGGATGATGAAACCTATGTGAAGGCCAATTTCAAACAGCTACCGGGACAAACATTTTACTTGGCTACGATTCTGGGAGATGTATCTGCCAAATTCAAGTTTGTATTTGCAGATAAATTTGCACGTAAATACATGATTTGGCAAGGCATCTGTAGCTGCGGTAGGAAGGCCCAGGTTTTCATCACTGATAAGAAAATTAATTCAGAGCTGTATAAAACGGAATGTCTCCAAAAGCGAATATTGCCACTCACCAGATACACTATTAACCTGTCATGTTTTGGCCAGATCTTGCAAGCTGTCATTACAGTTAAACAGTGGTATGAAATCAACGGGCTTCAGTTTATACAGAAAGAACTCAACCCACCAAACTGTGCCCAGCTCAGACCGATAGAGAGATTGTGGGCAATTCTAAAGCGGAAGCTGAAGGTGAATGGCAGTGTCGTTAAAAGCATCAAGAAATTGAGAACCAAGTGAAAAAAGATTGCCAAAATTTCGGGAAAAGTCCGCACATTTTTTCGAAATTGAGATGATTATTTGTTTATGTATTTTTCCTCTAAAGTTCACATAAAGTCGAATATTTTAGTTCAAAATGAATACTATTTTGTTAATGTATATCCGAAATATGCGCAATAGTCTATGTTCCAATTCTGACTGGACCACACCTTATCTAACTTTCAGTAGCAACGGGGAAAGATAGGAGAAACTTTTGTAAAATAGGTTTAGATAGCGGGTGGTGGCAACAGTCAACGGACAAACTAACTGAATTTCTTAAACATTTAAATATGAAAGTTGCAAACATCGCTTGCTGAGCTTATCCTTATGCTTACCCTCCCTGCTGAAACAATTCCACCTTTCCCGTTACAGTTATAAGGGGTCGTGGAGTTCTTTGCATCTCTCTTAAGTAATGGTCGGACTAATATTCCTTCCTTATCTCCACTAGTTGCACGGACGTGGCCAGGACATCTCTGGTTTGTTGAAAGGAGACACATCCATTACTGAAGAGGTAAGGGTTCATAAATCACTATCTTACAGCAACCGATAAAGGTGCGTCTCCTTCTTAACAACAGTTCAGAGCTTTTACCACCTATGCTATTGTGTGATCTGGTTTATGCTATGCTATGCTATATTCCGAATTTACATGCTTTGTACATTCCAATTAGAACTGGTATAAACAGTTGTTCTATTGTGATAATGATTCGCGTTCGATGGAGTTTTAATTTTAGGAAGAAATGAGTTTTGAGAAACAGTGTGAAAGTGAAAATTAGTGCAATGTCTAATCGTTTTGAAATTGCAAATACAGAAAGCGTATTTCACTATTTTCCCACTACATATGGCTATGTTCAGTGATATTTCACAAAACCTTTTGCATCAAACAATTTCTAAGGAGCGAATAATCGAATTTCCTAACAAACATACTTACTGACTTACCTATGCGGATGCAATGTTCCGCTATGAAACCAATATAACTACACAGAAAAAAATCTGAATCTGCATCTGAACTTGCATGAAATAGTTGTCATTAAGACGAACTTTTGTTTCCAACTTTTTCCGCAATGAATGGAATATCCCAGAACTTCACATAATTTATAATGTTAATTTGTAAGTTTTGGGGCGCTCAATTTATATGCATGATATTGAACAGAAATTTACACTATTTTTTCGAGCTGTGTAATCTAACATGTTTAACATAATAGTGCATCAAACGGCTTAACGTAGTCGACGTTAACCGGTCGTGTGTTATACACAACCCCATTAATTTTTTTTCATGTAAAATGTCTTGGAAATGCATGAAACGTCGAGATCTGATGTTATCCCGAAAAAAAAATTCTAACTCGAGTATTAGTACACAATACTGCAGAAGTCTGCACATTGTAGATGAAATACGCGCATCTGTCAAGATAAGTAATAAAGGTAGTTGGAAATAAGTGGAAATTACTAATCTTTCTTCTCAATTTCTTGAAAGAGAATTGTTTACTGGAGGACCTCTCATTGTTAGGTAATTTTGAAAAGTTTTGCGATATTTTCATTCGAAATTCGTTCATTCATTCTCATACAACATTCGCTTATCGAGCATCAGTAAACTTCCCATTTCTAGTTTGGGCCATCTATGCAAATTCACATTAAAAGATCGGAGGTAACAGTCCTATATTTATGATGGGAATTATTGAATTTTGCAATGGTCGTGTGGTAATATGGCAAGTTAGGAGAAGGAGAGGAGAGAAACTTTGATATCACATGTATTTTCTGACTTACATCTGAATTTTTGGACTTTTATACAGTGTTCAATGTTCTCAACTAACTGCAAAATGTATTGTTTCTGACTTTCCTCTATTGACAATTTCGAATTCTATGTTTTTATTAATGCAATGCGTCGCATTGTCATTTACTTCTTTCAAACTTTGGATATGTTTTTTGACATTTTAATTTTTTTTTTTGCAATTCCACTGCGTAATATCAGTTTTCCACAAAAATCTCGAGAACTCTATGGTATAGAACAAAAAGAATAAAAGCTTCTGCTTGAATCAGAGAAGTCCGTCCTCTCCTCAGTTTCTTTCGCCGTCATTTTTAGCACGTGCTGCTGTAAGCTTATCCATGTTTCGTAGTTTTGCAAGATTTTATGTTCCACTGTCGATAAACTGTCAAAAGAATACACTCAAAACGGGTATAATCAATGCCGCTGATAAAATTACCCAGCTGAAATAAACCAAGACTGACAAAAGGTGACAGCTATTGTGAGACACACTGTAAATAACACCGTCGAAAAAGAACTTCAGCATTTGAAATTTATACATGACGCTTGCAATTAAATGTATGAAAATTTAATTGAACTTGTGCTTCTTTGTTTTTCTTTTGAATACGTTTTGTTAAAATATTTTTGTTTGCTAATGCGTGTTAAACGTAGGTGTGTGCTTTTAATTTAACTCTCTGATTGTTAGTTTCTATAATAGCTTAGTAGGAACATTCAACAGCAAAAAATTTCCAGATTGCACCGTATCCAATCAATTTGAACGTAATTTTCTCTTGCATAACCTTAGATGTACTTTTTTTTGCATAATGTAGCACTAAGAGTAGCTCAATCATCCCCCTTTCTTGACTAAGAAGGGGTTTGAACTTCTATCAGAACATGCTATTTGCCCTAGAAATACGAACATTTTGTCTTAGAAAGAGTGACCTATTTAGTGGCATATTTGTAACTAGAAAATGAAAAGACAGATTAGAAATTTCCATTTAATTCCAACTACCTTTATTGCTTATCTTGACAGATACGCGTATTTCGTCTACAATGTGCAGACTTACTCGAGCATTAGTAAAGACTGTATTCGATGAAATTTGGACACACGCAATTGTTCGTAACTTTTTAGCGTGTGGGTAAAATTTATTGAAATTTTAACTGAATGTATTTCATTGTGTTGTGTCAAATGTGTAATGAGTTTCGTGAAAATCGGTCGAGTGATTTCAGTGATGACTTCGAATGAAGAAATAGTGCGCCAACAAATTTTGGGCACTCACTTCGAAAACATCGATGGATCGGAAAACAGCTCGGAATCGCACATTCAACCGTATCTCATGTGATCAAAACGTTGAAGGACCGTAAGACAACCAAGCGGAAAAATGGTAGTGGCAAAAAACGTGGCACATCAAATCCGGAGAAGGCCAGGATGGTATTGAAACAATTTAAACGTTCTCCCATCATTTGCGAAAAAGGCGAAAGTTTCAGTTTGTTTTGTGCAGAAAACAATGAAACGTTCTGGATTACATGTGTACAAGGTCCAGAAGGCACAGTACCGGAGCGATAAACAGAACTCGGTGGCCAAAACTCGTGCAAGAAAACTGTACAGGGAGTGGCTCACAAAACCGTTCTGCATTGTGATGGACGATGAGACCTACATTAAAGCCGACACCAAACAAATGTCAGAACACGAACACTACGTCGCCACCACTAAGTTGGCCGTTCTGGAGAGTGTACGGAAGAAGAAACTGTCGAAATTCGCCAAAAAATTCCTTGTCTGGCAAGCGATCTGCGGATGTGGCAAATGAGTCATTCTGGGACCGTCAACGGACAAATCTACAAGGACGAATGCCTCCAAAAACGACTTCTGCCCTTCTTGAGATCTAACGATGGCCCGACACTGTTTTGGCCGGATTTGGCATCTTGCCACTTTGCCCGGCCCGTCTTAGACTGGTACAAAGATAATAATGTAGTTTTTGTACCAATAGACGTCAACCCTCCAAACACTCCGGAACTTCACCCAATTGAAAAATTTTGGGCAATCATGAAGACAAAGCTCGTTAAAACTCCAAAACTGATAGAAAATGAACTTGAACTAAAGAAAGTGTGGTTAAAAGTAAGTAAGCAAGTCGGTCCTATCATTGCCCAAAATTTGATGAAAGTGGTCAAGGCAAAGGTGCGGGCATTTGGGTTGGGAGAAGAGGTTCAATAAACCAATGATGTCAAAACTTAACCATTTAGTAGTACTTTATTTCCAGAAAGTTTGAAAAGAATCAGACTCAAGAAAAAAATTTGGTGACCTATGTTGTGTGTCCAAATTTTATCGAATACAATCTCTACACGACACTGAAGAAGTCTGTACATTGTAGACGAACTACGCTTATCTGTCAAGATAAGCAATAAAAGTAGTTTAAATTAAATGGAAATTACTCATCTTTCTTCTCATTTTCTAGTTACACATTTTGTGTTTTAGTTGCCTGAATAATTCCCATGTATGGTTGAAATTTTTGTTTCATTTGTATTACCCCCCCCACCCCCCCTTTTTGTGAGGTGAGGAGTCTCTTACCACCATAGAAAAATCCTGCCTCCAACAACAACCTCGTGCCAAATTTGGTTCCATTTGCATCGTAAGTTCTTGAGTTATGCAGAAATTTGTGTTTCATGTGTATGGGAGCCTCCTCTTTCAGACAGGAGAGGAGTCTCAAACCATCATAAGCATCTTCTCTGGTGGCCAAAAACCCCTGCGTACAAATTTTCATAACTGCAGAGATAATTCTCATGTTTAGTTTGAATTCGCCCTCCATCCAGCGAGAGGAGGGGTCTCAAACCACCGTAGAAACATTTTTTGCTCTCAAAAACTTCCACATGAAGTTTGCAGAAGCAGATAATTTCTCATCTCCATGCGAAGCGCTTGGAGTGGACAGTAATTTTATTACTAGAACGAATTGACATGAAGAGAAAGTGTATTGATAGTTCCGTATAGGGCACTTCCACATGCCAAATTTGATTCGATTTGCTTTATTAGTTCTCGAGTAATGCAAACATTTCAGTTTCATTGGTGTGAGAGTATTGTTGGATCAAACCGTTGGAATGGCCTCCACAATGCCCGGACCTCAACCCCATCGAGAATGTGTGGGCGATTCAAGATGCCAGGGTGGACGAAACTGGTGTTGCCAATAAATTCAACTATTTTGAAGGCCTGAAGAGCCTGGGAAGAGCTTGATCCACAGCACCTAAGGAACCTGGTGGAGAGTATGCCGAAGGAAGGACACATACATTTTTAAAATGCTTTTATTTTACTTAAATTTATCGTCCCGGGAGCCAAAATAAAGTAGGCACTTTATCTTATCACTGGTTCTGTTTTCAATACGAATTGATTTTTTAAAATTCGAACTCTTTTTTTTATTATTATTTCATAAGTGAAACTTGAAAAGAATACGAAAAATAGATATCCAAAAAGACAACAGTGTGTTTACTTTAATTTGAACCAAATAAATGAGGGAAATTGAAAAAAAAAATGATAAGGTGAGCACTTTATTTTACCTACCAGTGTATGGAAACCCCCTATTCCAGAGGAGCAATGGGTCTCTTACTCAAATAAGAACCTTTCCTGGCCCCAAAAACCCCTCCATACAAAATTTCACGCAGATAGGTTCAGTAGTTTTCGAGTATCAAAACATGCTTCTTACCCGAGAAATACACGTTTTGTGTTTAAGTAGCCTGGATAATTCTCATTTTTGGTAGAAATCTGTGTTTCATTTGTATGAGAGCCCCCCTCTTACAGGGGGCGAAGGGGTCTCGTTTTACCTTAGAAACATTTCTTGCCTTCAAAAACCTCTACCTGCCAAATTAGGCTCCATTTACTTGATTAGCTCTTGAGTTATGTAGAAGCTTTTGTTTCATTTGCCCCCAACCGCCCCCAACCGAACAGAGAGAGAAGAGGGGTCTCGAACTATCGTAGAAACATTTATTTTCTTTAAAATCCCCGCATGCCATATTTGGTTCCATTTGTTAGATCTAGGGTTATGAAGAAATTACAGTTTCGTTTGAATGACAGCACCCTTTCTAGGAGAGGGGAGGGGTCTCAAACCACCATAAAAACATTTTTCTTCTCCAGAAAATTCCACATGCCAAATTTGGTTCCATTTGCTTGATTAGTTCTTGAGATATGCAGAAACTTCTGTTTTATTTGTACGAGAGCCTCCCTTTCTCGAGAGGGGAGGGGTCTCTGACTACCATAGAAACATTTTTTGCCTCCAAAAACTTCTGCATGCTAAATTTGAGTTCCTTTGCTTGATCAGCTCTCGAGTTATGCAGAAATTTGTGCTTCACTTGTATGGGAGCTCCCCTTTCCAGAGAAGGGAGGGGTTTCAAACCATCATAAGAACCTTCCGGTGTCCAAGACGAATCCAACAAAGCCAAAATCATGCCAAACGGTCCGTGACGAACCCCAACCCATTTTTATTTATAGACACACTAAGAAATTATGAATTTTACACGAGACGTAATTCATGTTTGTAAAAAGTCGGGGAACGTAAAGAAAGATTTCGTGTAAAATAATGTCTCTTGTTACGCAATTCGACGAAATATGCGTTTGATTGAATTTATTTTCTCATCTCTTTGAACTCATTCTTATGTGCTAATGGACGCTTGCATGTGTCGGTCTCAGGAGACAGAAATTTACATGTCATTTTGGTAGTGTGTAGATATATAGGTATAAAGGGTGTTTCGATCAAAATTTGACCGACTTAAACTTGACGCATTTCCTTGCATTGTGCATTAAAAAAAACTGCACACTCCTCATTTTGAAGATGTGTGCGTGTATCATGCTTCTGTTTTGATTTTGAGATTAGCACTTCAGTTATCAAAATGTCGTCGATGGAAGAGAAGCAACGCATCAAAATGTTGCAAGTGCATGGCGAAAATCCAAACTTCTCTCACGCCAAGTTGGCAAAATTGTTGAATATGGCTAAATTAACTGTTACCAACGTGTTAAAAGTGTTCATTGAACGTTTGTCGACAGCCAGGAAAGCTGGATCGAGGTAAATCGAAAACCGGAGGCCACAGCGATGACAAAAAGAGTTGCCCGCTGTTTCGAACGGAACCCCAATTGGTTAACCTCTCCGTCCGAGATGTCGCAAAGAAGCAGGGAGGCTCCCTTCAACCGTGGATAGAACTAAAAAAACGAGCTGGTCTGTCGACATACAAGAAAGTGGTGACTCCAAATCGCGACGCTAAACAAAACACGTCGGCCAAAGCACGATCGCGAAAGTTTTGCTGACTAAGTTTGATTGCGTGGTACAGGACGATGAAACTTACGTCAAGGCAGACTTTAAACAGCTTCCTGGATAGGAATTTTATATGGCAACCGGACGGGGAAAGGTGGCAGATATTTTCAAGCAAATTAAACTGTCAAAGTTCGCGAAGAAATATCGGGTGCGGCAGGCCATCTGTACCTGTGTCATGAAGAGCACCGTTAACATTGCGACCGGAACCGTAAACCAGAAAATTTATCTGTGCGAGTGCCTACAAAAACGTCTACTGCCTTTCCTGAAGCTATACAATTGTTCCGTTCTATTTTGGCCGGACTTGGCATCTTGCCCTTACGGAAAAAAGGCCATGGAGTGGTATTCTGCCAACAACGTTCAAGTGGTGCCCTAGGAAAAGAACCCTCCCAACACGCCAGAGCTCCGCCCAATCGAACAATGGTGGGCCATCGTCAAGCGGAACCTTAAGAAGACTTAAAAAGCTGTTGTGAGCGAGAAACATTTCCAAGAAAACTGGCGTCCTGCGGTGAATAAAGTGGACGAGGAGACTGTACAAAATCTTATGGCAGTTGATAAACGAAAGACCCGGCAACTCGCATTCGGTAAAAGGAAGCTTAGCTGAATATTTCTCCTGCATTAACTGAACTTGAGAAAGACAGCTAAAACCTTTTAAAAACTACAAACTCACATCTCTTGCACACTGGGCAGAGGAAAAATTGATTAAAACGGACTAAAAATGTATGTCTTTGTTTAATGTTCTTGAAAACCTGATTTCATAACACGAAAATAATAAAATTAAACTAAACCTCAAAGCAAGCTATACCATAAAAGTGACTTTTGCAGACAACTCTGTATCTCTTCAACACTTGGTAACTTATCGATGGTAAGAATGCTCTCTCTAGGATTTTGTTTTCCATTTACTTTTCATATAAAGTGGTAATTTCAGAGAAATCTGCAAATGACAAACATGTTTATCAAAGCAGTGAGTTACGCCTAAATTTATTTATGAACTGAAGACTTCAGTAGGCTTATCTTTGCTTCTAAATTTACATTCAGCTTTGTCATTGTTACAAATAAACCATAAATGTTAATGCTGATTATAATAGCTGTTGGGAAAATATGTTCCAATTTTCTAGGAAACTTTCAAATACTAGTTTTTAAAAAGTTAGAAGCAGACGTCGTAAGTATGAAGAAGCTATGAAAGTATCTTGAAATTGAGTTTTAATTTCATAAATCGTTTGGATAATAAATTGCGTTCAGTAGATTTTGTTACTTTCTTCGGGCATTCTACGAAACGTTCCGAGAAGCATCGAACCAGTTTTTCAAAGAAACAAGATGAATGGTTATGACAAATCTCTAGATTGGCAACTTGAGTGAAAGTTCAGATTTAAAACCCTTTCGTTTCTTTTTTATCGCCACTGAAACTGACTAGGGATTGAATGCGTATAATGGACCCTGTGCGTATAATGGACACCCTGCCATATATTTGCAATTATTTCGTTATTATTGTATTTAACCTAAGCATTGTCAGTTAAAACACATAGTATCAACACTAAAACAAAGGTTAGAATATGATTCCTCACAAATTTCACACATAAAACATCATTATTAATTATTTTTACCTGAGCACTGCATGGTACAGTGATTTGTAATAATTTTCGTTACAGGAGAGAAAAGGAAACTGATCATGTGACTAAATTGTAGATAATAAATAGGCATTTTCAACACGTTAATGCATAGTACTTATATTCAATTTTACTATGCAGATATAAAAACAATTAAAAATTGTAAAAAAATGTATAAACTTTAAGGGTCCATTATACGACTGATTGGAAGTGCTTTGTTGCCTATTTCCAAGACCTCATTTTTTTTTGTAAGCAAACTGAACTTATTTTATGCTCACCGTCTAAAGTGGAAATTGTTGTGGAAATTGTTGTTGAACATTGTCTAAAGTGGAAATCAAAATGGGAAAAATCAATAAATGTAAGCATTCTTACACAGAATCTGAAGTGCAACAGTGAATTCGAGCGATTCAAAGCCATGTTCCGATAAAACTGGCGTGCAAGCAGTATCAAATTCCACGCTCCACCGTGAAGTATTGTCTCGGGAAAAGCTGGTCTGGAAGAGCTAGGAGAGGTCTACCAAACGGCCCATCTACCAAACGGCCCTTCTACCAAACGCAACGTCTACCAAATAAGGGCTACCAAAGTCAGGAAAGGAACGCAAAGTCTTCCAATACAAAGTGATCAGATTGGATGAATTTGGTGGCATTTTGGAGTTGGCAATTAGGGCCAGCACTCGCTTTCGATCTATTTGTACAAACCTTACAAGTTTTGTATTATAGGTCGAAGACTGGAACAAAATTCATGTAGGACCTTTTGCCTTTATAGAGGCTTTTAGCCTCTTTTATAATGGTTGTGTAGAAACGTATTTCATAAGGAATGAGGAATATTCAAGAAATTAAAATAATGTATACAGATAATCTGGATGATCTCTCCCAGCCGTATCGTGAAGGTTCGTTTGCAGCATCATCTAATGAAGTAATCAATGTTCATGGTTGACCTGTCCTTACATGCTTGAATAATGAAATAATAAATAATATTTTATACACACTTCAATTTTTTTTACAGAAATATGTACAGTTGTACCGAATTCCAACACCTAAACGTTCGGCAATCCGATTTTACGGATTTCGGTGAAATTTTACCGAAATCCGTAAAATCGGATTACCGAACGTTCAGCTGTTGAGAATTCGGTAAAGTTTTACAGATTTCTGGAAAATAAGCTGAGTGTGTATGTCTGTTTTGTATAGAGTAGATCACAGTGATGTCACACCTCAAATTTGACAGATACTGGTGCCCTTGTGTTCAGAAATTCCTGTGTGAAAAACAAGGATGGATAACAGGGAATAAGAGATAGCAACAGCCGTCGTGTCACCCGTTCTTGTTTGTCACACACGAATTTCTGAACACAAGGGCACCAGTATCTGTCAAATCTGAGGGGCGGAGTTACGGTGATTTGGTCTATTCCACATAAAAAAATGTTTCAACTTATTCAACTAGGGTAAATGTACCGAATTTAACCAACTTTGTTCATATCCGTGGAAAGTGCCACATAAGACTGATTTGTTCACACATAAACAGAGCCCACTGAGAAACACATATTTGACAAATGAAAAGTATAAGTGGTGTTGTGTACACATAGGAAGTATGAGTGGTTAAAAATAGCTATCATTTGTTGATCAGATTGCAAAAAATTATGTGTCGGACACAAATATATTATCATTACTTTTCTATCAGTGTACGGGAACGAATATATTTTGGTCATGTATGTATTTTGTTAACTTTGCTGTAAAATACATTATATACGGTGTTCGGTTCCTTAGTGCCAATATCAGGGGCGATAGGGGATGATATTTGAAGAAAAAAAAATGTTATACCCACAAAGAGAAAGCTCATAGTTTACGGAGTTATTGAACTTTTATTTTTTTGGTACGTGTCAGTCTTAAGTTGGCTGTAACTCAATATGATATTTAGCAAGATTATATTTTCTTCATTCGAGAGCTCAGAAAGTTTTCTACTTAATTTTTTTATATAAATGTTGAGTTGTTGTAATTTAGTGTCTTATGGATAAACATGTTTTAACTTCTCATTTTTAAGGGTTTTTTCCCATGTTTTTAGAAGAAAAAAAAAACAGCAGTGGTTGATAGAACAAATATATGGCTTTGAACGTGTTCTACATCTCTCTCTTTGACACAAACTTTCTATCTTGCTAAGTTTTTTTTTTAATTTGAATGCAACATGTTGTGCCTGCATTCAACCCAACCGTGGTAATATCTGCGAAGGACGCACAGCACACTTGATGACCGCGCTGCTTGGTGTCCAAGGAGAAGAATGTAATAGCTTAAATGTTTTCGAAACAGTACACGGCTTCCGAAAAACAACTTTGTTTTTTTTCCAGAAGAGTTAGCAAATAGTCATCTCTGCTACGGTTACGTCAACTGTTTGGCATCGGCAGTCCAAATAGAATCTTGCTAAATAACATAATTTTGAGTTACAGCCAATTTAAGACTACCATTTACCAAAAAAATAAAAGTTCAACAACTCCGTAATATATGAGATTTGACAATCTGCGTAGAACATTTTTTTCCTGAAATATGAGGAACTGCATCTCAGATTGTAATAGTTTTATTTAATACCTAGATTGTACTAGATAGATTTCAACACAGGTGTTGTTACACATCGGATGCGTTTAGAATGTTTTCTATTTGAAGGTGGTTATAATATATACAAGTCCAAAATATATGCGTTACCCTATTTGTCTACGAGATAAAAAATTGGTTTAGCAGCGTCAGATCAATCATTTTAATCAAATTAGTTGATATGCGTATTTTGGACCCGGGTCTATAATGCGCATTATAGACCCGGGTCCAAAATAAGCAAATGGGTCCAAAATAGGCACATTATGATCAGCGCAAATTATCGATGTTTACCAGGAAAACCTAGCCTCAAAAATAGAGTTTACTATAATTTTGTGTAAATGACTAGTTATTTTCATCAAATGTGGGATTGTTGTACAAATAGTTAATAAAATTCTTATGGAATACATCGAAAATGTTCAAAGCTTCTACTAAGGGGTCCATTACTAGCATATAAACCCTATATCCAACTTTATTCATAAGTTACACACAAATAAAAAACAACCAATTTTACCAACAAACACATTATGCTTTAGTTCCGTGACGACCGTCTAGATCGCAAAACCATTCGCCGAATCCGTTAGTTCGTGATTAGCTCCCTTCCAATAATAAGCCATAAATCACATCATTTCAAGACACCGAGAGTGCACCCACACCCACAGAGAACAAAGAGCGACGCACTCCACCCCAATGGTTTTCTCCACAGCCTTTTTTTTTTGCTTTTCTTTCTTTTCCTTTTCCTCGCATGGGCGGACACGGCCTAATGGAAATCAAATATGTCGTCGAATTTTGTCTGTCGGATTTTCAGCAACTGTATCTCGGTGAAGCGATTACATGTGTTACCTTGCTCGGGCCATGCATGCAGCGGCAGGCCCGTTCGAAGTTCCTCTAAACAATCTGCCAATTTTATGGTCGCATGTGTATAACTGCCACTTGTAAGCCCTAATCTGGAGGAAAAATGGCGCTCATTATGTAACTGCGCTGGGCAGCATCCCACCCACACACACACGGTATTTGTTGCTGGTAGCCTCTCGGTTTATCTTCTTCTCTCTCTGGCAGCTTTTCGCTTGTATGGTCGAGGTAACGTCGCAGGTGGGCATCCGATCCAACAATCCTTGATAGGTGTCCTTGCACAAGAACGACACAAAATAATAAAACAGAAATGAAGCACTCCTCTTCGTTCGTTGGAACAATTATTCTTCACTTTCTACCGGAGGTCCCCGTCGCCTCTCCCCTATCCCCTATTTATCTTCTGTGATGGATCGTAATCACTCTTGAAGCATCAACCGAACCAAGCCTTGAGAATCCTTTTAACGAATGACGACACAACGGTGTGAAAATAGATCATTTCCGTAATAAGCACACTTGTGTTTCGCTTTCCCCATTTTCCCTCCGTTTTGCAAGGCCTTTGTTTCGGAAAAACCACATCGAGCTGATGAATACACCCAAACTCCCCGTCACGAGCTTCTGTTTCGTTTTCTCAGTGTAGTGAAATCTCTATGTGTAGAGGGGCGCTGAATTAATCCACTCTGTTTCTTCTCGGCTCGGGCGGGGAGGTTCCACATGTTTACAAGGAACACCCACCAGCTGCACCTCGACCAGTTTGCTCTTCTTCGCGCACATTTTTACACTCGAAATAAGATCAATCACTTGGAATTTCAATTTGCTTGTATTCTATCATTTGGACGATTATCTGTTTTCGCCGTTTCCACTCGGCAATGACCTGTGTGCTGCTGGTGAATTATCTATTCCATGCACGTCGAGGCGCACTCAATTTGGATGATTAACTTTTCGTTCATTGCTTTTCCTTCAGGAAAAAGCACGAGTAATATCTACCGATTGCAGGCATCATTTATCTTAGGAAAAAAAAAAACACCTGAAACATACCTGCCTCGCACTGTGTAATATAAACTAAGCCCAACAAAAAGCAAAGGGCCCCAACAAGCTCACATTTTACAATCGTCAAAAAACTGTTACAGCACGACTTTTCTCCTGTGTCATCATTTCAGCTCTCCAGTGGAATAAAATCATCCAAAACCCTAACGTTAAACTGCATCTAGCTAGTGCGGATCGTCGGTCATATTCCCATCGATTGGACAATCCGAAAACCGGAAGCAACTCCAGGAGTCAACCGCGGCGACCAACTCGTGTTGTTCCGTTGCACCGCGAGAATGAATTCGAACGAAACCGGGACCGGAAGTTGCGATTACATTGGCTGAAGACGGGATGTGGCCTCAATATATTTGCTCTCGCTGGCTCTGGCTTTCGTCTTTCGCTCGACGCGCGCTTCGGTAGTGGCAAGCAGTAGTGTAGAAACTTTTTCTAGGCGATGGGCGTCCGCGTACGGGATTTATGGATAGATATCTCCGGCCGCTACCAACTAAGGATTGGTACTGGCAGCTGCCGAGACCGGATTCGGCTCTGGGCGAGCACTCACCCTGCATCCAGTTCGTCGTTGTCGTCGTCGTCGTTGTCGCCGCCGGTTGGTTCGTCGGGTGTTTGGACACTCACACTTTGAAGCGCAACAAGCAGCTGGAAAACTGGATACACCCAATCTCGAGGTGGATCTCACCGAGTGAGTGGAGTGCTGCTCGCGGAAAAAAGGCGCGCCAAACAGATCGCTCCCGTGAGGATGGAAAAGTATGCGGCTGGGAAATGGCTGATTGGGAAAGCGTGGTGAATTTGGGCGATATATTCAACTCACTCTCACGCTCTCTCGGTATGGTCAGTGACTGAGAACCTCACCACGATGGTTAGTGGAAGATGATTGATGGTTACCCAAAATCACGTAACAATAATGGTCCCAATGGGTGTTTGAGATAATTTTTATCATGCTTCGCTTACGTGACAAGACCTGCGACTGTTGCAATTATTGCTTGAGATTAGGGAGAATTTACTCCCACTTCTGGGAGGTTTGTTAATGAATCTCAATGAAGCGAGTGAGGCGTTGTTTCAGAAAGGGCTTTACATTCGTTAAGTGATGATTTGACCACACCATGTTGAGAGCATGTGTTTATAGGTGATATATGTAACTTCAAAAATGATTTAAATCTGTTGAATTGTGAGCTCAAAACGGCATTGAAAAACAGAATAGGACAGCTAAACCACACTGCTGCATCATGGACGATAAAACACACGAAAAAGCGGACTTTAAACAAATTCCCGGCAACCAGTATGTGACTCGAAAGACAAGTTCGATATTCCAGGGTCTTTGGGAAACAGCAAGTGTCAAAGATTCCCAAGAAATTCATGATTTGGCAGGGAATTGTTCGTGTGGTAAACGTAGCAAGCCTTTCGTGACAACTTCAACTATAAATGGTAAAGTATACATGAATTAATGTCTGAAAAAACGACTGCTAACGTTTCTCAAAACACACAACGTTCCCAGAATGTTTGGGCTGGACTACAAGGATGTTACTGGAGGATATTACAAGAATGTACTGAAGTGGTACAATACGAATGGTGTCAAACTCTCCAGAGTTGCGGCCAATTGAAAAATATTGCGCTATAATGAAGCAGAAACTTCGTAAGCATCCTAAAGTTGTCACTACAGAACAGGAAATGTTAAAGTCATGGTTGAAAGTGGAAAAAATGCCGGTTCAAGCGTTGTACAAAATTTTATGCGTGGTATTAAGAAGAAAGTTCGGGCTTTTGGATTTGCTATAGAAATAGAGTGGAATCAAAATAACTAAAGGGACTGTTCATAAACCACGTAGATCGAAATTTGATCATGTCTACGTAGACTTTATAAAATTCAGTTTTTTTTTTAAATTTATGGAAAATGTTCTACAATATGTGCCTGAGGCGGTTTGAGAACGGTTTATGAAATAAAACTCAAACAATCAGGTTATTCAGTTATTAATTTTTATTTTGTTTCATAAAAATACAGCATAAATAAAAATAACAACAATAAATTATGTACATGGTAAGGATGCCCACACCATGGCTGCTTGAACCGATAATTAAAGATCATCAACGAAAGTTCTCTAGTAGCACACATGTTGTCATTAAGTTGAGAAAACATGAATGTGCGTTTGTTAGTCATAATCAAGTTGCTGCAACTTATTATGATCGTGGTGTGCTACTAGGGTTCTGGTGGAATTGTTTCTTGGATGTCAAGTCCAATGATTTCGACAAAACGTGATTCTATCCATAGAACTTCCGTAGCTCCGTTCTTCGTGGCCTTATTTTCTTCGAGGAAATATCTGCCTTGTGGATGCTTTTGCGTTGATCTGCGTTTGCAAAATGCAGTCCACAATAGAAGCATATGTGGCTATTTTTGAATATACTTTCGATATCAAGTTCAGTTTATCTTCTTTGAAAGTTTTCCAAAGTAAATTGACATCTTCCCAGACCTCTTTTTGTATTTCCTACTATGTCCCACATGCGCTAAAACCCTCTACTAAATGTTTGTCAAATAGGAGCAAGTTAACTATCAAATATCATCTCATTCACGTATAAATAAACATACTCAATGCCCTAGTAGCATACTTGTTGCCAATAAGTCAAAGTAACTGCAATGTGCCTCAATTAAGTCATAATCAAGTTTCTGCAACCAATTATGACAGACATGTGATGCTTGGGTGGTTGACATCATAAACTTACTATTGAGTTGGTACCATGCTTTCGATCTATCGATGTTGTAAAAACCGAATAGAGAAACACAACCAAAACGCTAAAATTACTGTCTCATGTTATCCCTTTTTCCTCTCGAAAAGATTATTAGAGACAGTAATTTTAGCGTGTAGCATTAAACCCAGTTCACATTGCAACCTACGTTATAGCAACCTATTGATATCAAATGCCAAATTATTTTTGGTGAAAACTAAAGCCTGTCAAGGTTTACTTTTGACACTTTTATTTCAGTGTAGATTTTAAATTATTTCACGGATCGCAAAAATGCTTCGCTCATGTGACAGCTGAAACTCTCCATTTTATTTCGTGGTACAACTTGTTTACATTCTTGTTAAATTCTGAAAAATGGCGTCGAATAAAGTGGACACGCATTTTTTACGAACGGCAACGAAATACGAATTGCGGCAACGAAATTACGAATATCGGTACGCGATTCTGCCAAGGAACTAAATTTCTCAAAAGTACCGTGTTATGTGTTTGCAAATCAGTTGGCCAGCACTTGACTGTGGATCGGAAGGTTGGAAGTGGAACAAATCGAAAGGATACTCCCGACAAATGGACAAGAAGGTGATAGCCATTATTGAGAAAAATACAATCTTTCTGTGTAAAATGTGGTGAGGAAGTCAAAATCATACGTGCAAAAGTGAAACAGGGGCAAAGACTGAGGCGTTCAAAGTGAAAAAGGTGCCCAACTGAGATGACATGCAAAATTTCACTGGAAAAAGTCGTGCAGTTTTTGCAAACATTTTCTTGCATCAAAATGAACGATGACACATACGTACTCGAAGACTTTAAATAGCTTCAGGGTCTGGAGTTTTATACCGAAATATAAAGAAACGCCGTTGCCAAGTATTTTCGGACAAAAAGATGTCCAAATTCTCGAAGAGGTATTTGATTTGGCAGGCCATATGTAGTTGTGGTTGAAAATCTAAAAGTTTCTTCTCTACCGACACTATCATTAAGGATGTGTACGATTAAGAATGTTTGCAAAAGCGGTTGCTATTGTTTATCTGAAACCACGACTCTCCAGTCTGTTTTGTCACTATGTGAAATCCGTCCGGGAATGTAATAAGGTACAAGAGGTCAAATACGTGCCAAAAACAGCCAATCCACCAAACTGTCCATAACTTCGCCCGACAGAAAAGTACTGGGCTCTAGTTAAGCAGAAACTTTTCGAGAAGAAAGCAAATGGCAAGGATGATTTCAAGAGAAGATGGAGAATCGTCGAGGCGGGCGTTTCCGAGAATACCGTACGGAACCTGATCCCGGATGTACCACAGGAAGTTTGAGAGTTTAACAGAAAAAGGATTAACATCTTAATCACCTATTTATAATGTAGATATGAATCTATTATTGTGAAATAAACAATCGGTATTTTTGAATAATGTAATAAATTTATTTTGCTACTATTATTATCCAAAATTTAACGTAGACAGTCTTTAGATGTATAGATGCTTATATGAAGATAGTCTATATCACGTTATATAGGTTATAGTGAGAACAGGATGTTATGCTCCATTATTTAATTAGCTGCCATATTATACCGATTTCATGTATTTCAATTTTTACAAAGTTCAGGGCTCGAAACTGTGTGCAGTGCATCTCTGAGCAAATTTCTTGAAACTCTAGGACTAAGATAACCAAGACTCATAGAATAAAAAAAAAATTTAGAACGCCACTAGTAAAATCCAAAATTTGTACGTTTATTTGTATCATTAATATGTTGAAAATAAACATAATATGATTTTAATTTCAAACATCGATGTCACTTCCCAAATAGCACACTACGACCTTTATTAGTTGTAGTGACTTGATTATGACTTAGCAACTCATATTTGTAATATCTCAACCGAATGACAACAAGTGTGCAACTAGGGTTGGTTTGAAACAAAGAATATGTTAGAAGGAAAGCAAGTTTCTGTTTGCGACCAAAATAAACTAATTTTATGTTTGGATTTACCTGGAATATGTTTGTTATGACGGTATTTGTCTCGGCGTGGAGGGTATGACTATCCATTTTGTAGAGAGAAAAAAGGTCTACGTAGATTTTGGTATGTACCCCTTCCTCCACCGTAGACAAACGTAGACTTTTTCGAACCCCCCTTAATTGTCTACGTGGTTTATGAACAACCCCAAACCAAAATTATACATTGTTTTTTATTCCTGAATATTTCATGACAATCGGTAGGAGAGACTTGTATTTTGAGGACGAGTTTTAAAGTGATGCCCTTTAGGACTCAAACCTGGCTGAAGGAGATCATATTATTTTGGTCGAAAGTAACCAAGCAGCCAGTATTGAACCCCTCGACTATTCAATATTGGCATGTTGAGTGAAGGCCTTAGGATCCTTAACGCAAGTGTCGATTCCATGAAAGCTTCCATCTCCAAGACATGGGCTTTGATGTCAGCGGACTATGTTATGAAGGCATCCATAGTAGCACACTTGTTGCAATTAAGTTGAACTAACTTCAATGTGATTTGAATAAGTTACAATCAAGTTGCTGCAACTAATTATAACCCTTATGTGTTTCTTGGGATGCTCTCGATTTTGCCATTGCCTGGAGAGAGTTATTAATAATTAAGGTAGACATACCGAGTGATTATTTTTGAATTTACTAAAATAGGATGTTTCTTTTGAGATCGAATGGAACTCGAGATGGTTCTAAAGGTTGAGGGCCGCACTTAATTGAAATGATTATTAGTAAGTGCTCGCTACCATGGAGATGATTGATGACTTACCCCAGACAGTCAAATGAAAGCGACCTTGAACAGAAGACGTAGTTGAGTCTGCTTTCTTGAGCAGAACGTTTAGGGGCGTGTGTAGCTTCACCAGTGCTTAATATTGCCTCTTAATTATAAAACACAGCCGCCCTTTAGTCATCGTTCAGGTCCACCCACCCACTACCATAGCTATTCATGTCACTGAGAATTGATACCGGAGAAGGTTAAATAAAACTAAATTTCAGAGTTGACTGCAGCTATTGGATGTTTTTTGTCTTGCAACGATGTACTTGATGTACATCTTTATAAATAAGAATGAGTTGGGGTTTCTTTTGTCACTATTTAACTAGCGAGCGGAAGGACCGTTTGGCAAGATTTTTGCTTTGTTGGATTCGTCTTGGACACCGGAAGGATGAATGGTTTGAAGGATGATGGTTTGAAACCCCTCCCTTCTCTGGAAAGGGGGGCTCCCATACAAATGAAGCACAAATTTCTGCATAACTCGAGAACTGATCAAGCAAAGGAGCTCAAATTTAGCATGCGGAAGTTTTTGGAGGCAAGCAATGTTTCTATGGTAGTCAGAGACCCCTCTTCTCTCTGAAAGGGAAACTCTCGTACAAATGAAACAGAAGTTCCTGCATATCTCAAGAACTAATCCAGCAAATGGAACCAAATTTGGAGGAGAAAAATGTTTTTATGGTGGTTTGAGACCTCTCCCCTCTCCTAGAAGGGGTGCTGTCATACAAATGAAACTGTAATTTCTTCATAACTCTAGATGTAACAAAGCAAATGGAACCAAATTTGGCATGTGGGGATTTTAAAGGCAATAAATGTTTCTACGATAGTTCGAGACCCCTCCTCTCTCTCTGTTAGGTTGGGGGGCGTTGCTCCCATACAAATGGTACAAAAGCTTCTACATAACTCGAGAGCTAATCAAGTAAATGGAGCCAAATTTGGCAGGTAGAGGTTTTTGAAGGCAAGAAATGATTCTAAGGTAAATCGAGACCCCTCCGCCCTCTATAAGAGGGGGGCTCTCATACAAATGAAACACAAATTTTGCATTACTCGAGAACTAATCAAGCATATGGAACCCAATTTGGCATGTGGAGGTTTTTGGAGGAGATAAATGTTTCTATGGAAGTTTGAGACTCCTCCGCCATCTGGAAGGGTTTCCATACAAATGAAACACAAATTTCTGAATAACTCGAGAGCTTATCAGGTTAATGGGACCAAATTTGGCATGTGGAGGTTTTCGAAGGCAAGAAATATTTCTAAGTTAAATCGAGCCCCTCCCTTCTCTGAAAGGAGGGCTCATGTACAGATGAAACACAAATTTCTGAATAACTCGAGAACTTATTAAGTTAATGAAAAGTTAAAACAACCAGAATCATTTTTGATTCCCAGATAGTCAGGCTTACATAGGAGACAATACCATCTATCTCCACATCTCGCGAGCGCACGTAGATATAATACTCAATATTGGAAACGTGGTAAGCAGTCTTATTTGCTATTTTATAGTTCAGCGCTTATACACGCAGTCTGCAACTGCGATCCTTTTGCAACAATTCTTTCGAAATGTCGAGAGTTTTCAATGGTCTTTGGTTCAGAAAAAAGATAACCTTAGGTTTCTCAGAGGACTTTTGAATTTGTTTTCATTTATTTCAGGTGATCAGTGGTTACAAAGCTTTTTACACCCTTACCGATTCGAATATTTAGTTCGCAAACAAGAAAGTGCCAAGAAGGCTAGAGCGAACGTCACCGAGTCAAGTATTCGGAAACGGTTCGGCGAGGTGTCAGGCATCCTTCACGAGTAGGAAGTAGCAGACATCCTTTCCGAACTCGGAAGTATTTTCAACAATGATAGGACCTGCTTTTACTTTGGTCCGATCATTCGTAAAGTGGTCACTGTGCGTGGTGAGCGGAATGTGTACAAGATTGATCAAGGGCCAGCAGAAACTTGCGGTGCTGATGGTGAAATGTATGATCTCATGTTGAGTTTTTCATGCAAACAAAATCCCTCTTGTAGTCACCTGCAGCGTTTCACCTGATTGAGGAATCGGCAAAACAGAAAGCGGTTGGAGTAAGAGTGGATGCTTTTTAAAATTCATCAGAAACGTCTTGCACCCTAAGCTACACTCTTAGAAAATATTATGTAAACTTAAATCTACTTAGAGCGGCATTTGCGTCTGTTCTTAAATTTTCAAGGCCATAAAAACTCAATGATAGCTTACATAACATGACGTAAATATAAGTTGACGAACACAACATATTTTCCAAACGCCGCTACTAGTAATGCAAAAACTAATCAATCATGATTACCGTTTCGAACTCAAGAATCCAGTTCTGGTTACCATCAGAAAAAATCAACAGTTTCTGGTCGAGTGTTACGGACCATGCACAATTTTTGGATTTTCATACAAAATTATGTTCCGTGGGGAAGGAAGGGTGTTTTAAATACCCATTTTTGCTATACGTAAAATGTGATAATCCCATAATCCAAAATAAATTTTGGACACTGTCCAAAATAAAGTGGGGGGTTCCAAAATACTGTTATTTCAATCATGAGAAATTGTGTTTTATTAACAAGGATATCTGGCACTTTTTGGCGAATAATCCACGCATACTTAGCTATTTGAACCATTTAAGTCAAATTAGTGGATGAGAGAGGGAAACAAAGTAGTGGAAAAACAAAGTATCAATTTTTTCTGTGATAGGCAAAGATAGATGATTATACGTCAAATTGAAGCATTTACCTCGATGGAAAAAAACATCTTTCCGTATAGTGAAAAAATGTACAAAGTTTCCTCCAAATAGAAGATTGTTTGATTTGTCATATGATTATTTCTCAGGAATAATCCAGACGGAATAAGAGTTTTACAAACAAGTTTAGTTGATTCCCATCATATGAAATTATAATAAAACTGAAAAAATAATTCACACCAACAGTTGAACATAACTATTTTTCACCTATGCTGAGTGTAACCCAGAATCAATTGAAATTCAGCCATTACCTCGTCATTTAGAATTAATTAAACGCAGAAACTGTACTAGATATTGAAAATTTAATCACATCGGTTTGTATGCTTACTTGCTGTGAGCAATCTGATGGAGCTCGATTCGATGTTCATTCATTAACAATCGAGATTTATCAATTTGAAATAGCAAGGAACGTTTACGAGAGAGAGATAAGAGATAGGTAAAAATACATGGAGCAGCGATTAATCTGAAGGGGGAATAAACAGTAAAAACGAGAAAAAAACTCATTTTTGAAAATTACTTTTCAACGGAAAGTTTTAACTCAAATCAATTGAAACTTTTACAATTATAAGTGTTTCCATGTAGTGTACACAAATTTTTATTTCAATTTTTTTTCAACAAATGACGGCCGTTAGAGTGCGTTGAAAAAGTCGTTGTATTTTGCTTATACCGGCTTTCCTGGTCGCAGTTTTGATCTGAAACCTGCTAACCTAAATAAAAAAATACATTAATAGTTAGTAGATGAATTAAAAAAAAAGTAAAAAAAAAAATTTGCACTTTTGGCGTAACTTTTTTGAAAAAATCCAAATTTTGTCCGCCATTTTATCACATTTTTCCATATTTTATTTTTAAATATAACAATAATTTTGAATTCATAAAGAAGATAATACTATAATCAAGAAATCCTATAAGTTTTAGCTTAATCGAATAATTAGTTTTCGAGTTATCACCGGCATAAGCTCCGAAAATGTTGTTTTGAGAAAAACGCATTGAAAATGGGTCTTCTCGGTCAAGCGTCTCTTTATATCTGCTGTGCGCGAAAAAAGCGTCTTCGAAAAACGATGAAAAGAAACACTTGGAGTTCGAATTTTGAAAAACAAAGTTTCAGGAGCGTATTCTACGGGAAATTTACTAACTTTTTATGCAAAAATAATAAATTGAATTTTTTGGTCATTCTAACTGCATAAGAATATTTTACTCAGGTTGCACATTTAAAATACAGGCTTTAAGAGAAAAAATATTCTAGAGTTCGTGGTGAAAAACCTGAAAATCTTTAAAATCCCTTTGAAAAAATAAAACATCTTCTCTTTTCTGGAGATCAAGGTACAAGGAAGAAATATAAGAAGAGTACTTTACGTTGCTTCCGATAGAACTCACCACCAGATGACGACGCTTTTTCGATTTAATGGGGTGAAGTAAATTCGAATTAAGGAATGTATGGTGGAAATCATTCTTATAACATTTTTATTACTACTAGGTGTAGAAATTTGTTTGGTGTAATGAGCAATAGAAATCTTAACATTTCTGATAATCTCAACACTAGAAATCTCATTTAACCACCATCACCAGCGACACCTGTCGATTTTAACGATGGAAACTACTACCCCATTTGAGAGCCCCAAGTAATTGCTCGCACATAAAAGTACTCGAACATTTGAATGTATAGTACCGAAGCAATCCCGTTGCATCATATCCTGCTCCTTCTGCCTCGGATGGCTGACGATTGTTTTTTCTTACGTGAAACGATGTTGCTGCATGATTTCTCGCGACACAGAGAGGGGTTGTTTACGAATTGCGTGTTTCGAGAAATGGTTGGGAAATATCATTTAGATTTTAATAGTTTGAAAAGTTGCACTAGGCAGTGAAAGTTGAGAAGATTTTTTTTATTAGGGTAAGAGGACGTAATGTTAGCCGATATCCTTCATTCAGCCTATGTACCAAAAAAATAATAAATTCGGCAATAATCAACAAAATCATGTTCTTCTTGTAGACACACACATTGTAGACGAAATACGCGTATCTGTCGAAGATAAGCAAAGGTAGTTGGAATTAAATGGAGATTACTAATTTTTCTTCTAATTTATAAAATCATGTTGCTAGCAGGATGACCGATTTAACAATCCAGACATAATAAATCATTTTATTGTTTCATACTCTAATTGTTATGTTTTTGTATTCTCCGTGCATGGAGTAACGATTATGATGTTGAAGTAGATGTTTGCTCATCACTATGAAGCACCAAGAGTGGACATTACTGTCCACTCTTGGTGCCTCATGATGATGAGCAAACATCATTTTATTGTTGTTCGCTTTCGCGAAATTTCTGGTTTTCTCAACTTTTACGGCACTATGACTTCACTGGCTAAGCTGAACAGATTATCTACTTAATCTTTGAATGATTCCTGCTTGAAGTACTAACAAGTGCTACCTATGCTTTTGAGAAGTTTCTGGTAAATTTCTAAATCCCAAGTGCAAATGTACTGAAATAATACGTTTAGAAGTAGTTTAGAAAAAAATCAGAGTGCTAAGGTCCATTTCAAGAGCTCATCGTTTTTACTAGTTTTTGGAGTTTCAGTGCGGCTTGAGATCCAACTTTAGGATCACAAAACTAATAGCATGCAAAGATCAAAATAAATTTTCTTTATGTTATTCCGACCCCAGACGCATGATGGTCCAAATAAGTCGAGCTCTTGGTTAATTTCCTATCAATTCTGCCTAGCATTAGTTTGAAAAGGAACGTGGTTGCTGAGCGGTTCCGGACAAGGAACGTATCCAAATTCCAGAAGAAATATTTGATTTAGCAGGCCATAAGTAGTTGTTGTTGAGAATCTGAAAGTTTCGTCTCTACCAGCACTATCAATAAGGATGTGTACGAGATAGAATGTCTGCAAAAGCGGTTGCTACCGTTCATCAGAAGCCACGACTCTGCAGCTCTGTTTTGGCCTGATTTGACCTTATGACACTATGCAAAATCCGTCCTGGAATGATATTTGGTACAATAGTCAAATTCGTGCCAAAACAGCCATCCACCAAACTGTACAGAACTTCACCCAATAAAGAAGTACTGGGCTCTAGTTAACCGGAAACTCTTCGAAATGAAGAAGAAAGCAAATGATCCGATGATTTCAAGAGAAGATGGAGAATCGTCACGGCGTACCGAACCTGATGGCGGGTATTTCACCGAAAGTTCGAGAATTTTACAGAAAGAAGGATTAACATCTAAATCAGTTTCTAATGTAGCCATCAGGACAGTAGTTCAACATCAGTTTCTAATGTAAATGTAACTCTATTTTTGTGAAATATTTAATCGGTTTTGTTGAATCACGCTGACATCTCCTCGGGTGTTAACATTTTGTGACGAATAAAGCTTTCAAATTCACATTGTGAAAACTAACATATCGAACATGTGGATACATACGTCCAAATTCAAAAGTCTTTCCAGTCAAAATGCTTATTATATATAGTTCTAATTTTCAATTTGTGGTGTTTTTTTTATGAATAGCCTTTTCTAGCCTTGAAATGGGCCAACGAAAGTTGTCTTAATTTACATACGAACTATGATTTGGTGATCTTGACATGATCCTTTTAATGTCGATTTTCGATTTTTTAAATTGATCCTAAAACCCTAAGAAAAATCGAATAGATCATCTTTTGTATTGATCATTGCAATCTTTTGAAAATGAACCATATCTAAAACGATAAAATGAACGTGAACCTGATCCAATAAGTAAAAAAATGAGAGGAAGAATAATGTGGTGTAAAGTGAGGCCGAACCTACGATTTTTCTTTAAACCGTTGTACTTAGTGGCTATATTTGTGGAGTGAACGCAAACATGTAAATGTTCTGTGAAAACTTGAAGCCTTCGCTACAACTTCATGTCGCCAGCCTGGGGTATGGAGCCAACTCGGCAGTTCACCAATTTCTGTCGCCAATCGTTATTGTTCAGCCGTATTGCAACCGAATGCTTTATTTTTTTTTACATGACAAGTGTCTAGGTGAAACTATTTATGAACAGAATTTAAAGTCATTTGGTTTTTGTACGGCTGAGTAATAGCGATTGGTGATGATAACTGGTCTCACACCCTATTTAGGTTCACTCAGATGATGAAAGATCAGCAGTATAATTAACAGTAATGGGCCAAGATGAGAACCTTGTGGCACCTTGGGATGATTACTGGTCAATTTGATTGCTTTCCTATTGCTGTTCTAAAATCAGACTGGAATATTCTTAAACGCCCCAACACATTAGTAAAAATATTAAACTAAGAAAGTTGTGTCAATTGGATCCGTTTCTTAGTTTATCATTTTTATTCATTTATGAACAGTGGTTGGGCGGGGGAGGTGGTCGACCCGGTTTTTATCCAGATAGTCGAGGAAGTGAATGCTTATTTATTCACTTAGCCGGCTGAATTTGTTTAATATTGTTACCAACTTAGCGAATAATGATAACAGAACATGTTGAACATTAAAAGTATAGTAAATTTGAAATTAAAATGGTTTCCTTTGACAATGAATCTTAGCTTGAATTAGTGACCACAGCTGCTTGGTCAATATCTTCATGCATGGTCGAAATTTGGTAGCATCGTCATGAATCCTAGATGGTTTGAGCTGTTTAGGGAATATCTGTAACTCGAAATGCTTGGAATTCTTAGGTATTTTGCTTAGGTATTTTGCTTAGGTATTTTACCTCTTATTCTGAGCTCTTCAATACCAAGACCAGTTATCAAGATCAAAATTAGGTATTCATATGCTGTTGTCTCCTGCTCGAGTACTTAACCAAATTCGTGAAGTTTGAGCCTCCGAAAGGAATGTTTCGGCAAAAATCTGTTTTTGTCTCCTCGTGAAGGGCACCTACGGGGCATCTGGATTGTACCGAAATGGCCAATATGGTCAAAGGTAGAAGTAGACTATTCATGAAAAATCATGAAGTTTGAAAAGCATATCCGGAAGCCGTCGAAAAGCATATCCGGATGAAAACTTGAATCTGTTGCCGCCTTACGGATTGTGGCAAAACATGCCCTCTTCCGGCACAGGTTTCTTGTGGCCAATCGTGTCAAAAAGGGTTAATACCCACCAGAAACTAAAAATTTGGACTCTAATAAGCATTCTGACTGCAGAGGTTTTAAAATTTGGTTATATATAGTGAATTTGAGTTTGAAATCCCGGTCAATAAGACTCGAAATACCCTATCCGTAGCTTTTATTAACAACCTGAAGAGAAGAAGAAATAAGAAATGTCAAAAATTATTGGGTTCTAGGCAGAAATGTTACTTCCTATGATATAATAAAAGTCAAGAAAATTCACAATACTAGTGAATAAAGAAGGATGCTTGGGTTGTGTTCTGGAATTTAAAAAAAAACAGAAAGGATTTTAAAAACCTTAGGTTTTGCACATGTTTCAAAACCGAACTGCATTAAATAGCAACCATGCTAAAATCTAGCGGGTACTGTCATGTGTCGAAATATTCGCTATGTTGGATTTTTGTATACGATAACCACCGAGTTTGTTAACAGCTTGTATTAAAAATGTACTTTTCCTCCACGACCCTCTCAACCACACTGATTTTTTTTCTTTCATTACGAAAGGTAGGACTAAAACATCTATATGAAGATTTGTGCAACGAAATTGAATTGTTCTTTTCAAAAAGCTACCTTCGAATTCAATGCAAGATCTCACTAGATCATGGTGATTCGTTACAAGTTACTTGATTAAGGAGTGAATCGAATATAAGCTATCCACATACATTTGCGTTGTACGCATGTATTTGTGATGGTTTTTTATGCTCCCCAAGTAACACACAAAACATCTTTATACAATTATTATTAATTGCTTGTTCTATAAATGTATTGCAAATGTATTGCAAAACATGTCTAGTTCAGATCGGTCTGGGTCTCACGTATTCTATATATCAATCTGAATAACGATTGTGCTAAAATACTTTTCTCACTGCTGGAAGTGATAAATACTTTATCATTGTTTTTGAAAACATTGTTCCATACATTTATAGAACATGCACTAGACAAGATTTAATGGGTAGTTCTAAATACCGTTGAAATTACATTACACCAACCATGTATTGCAAAACGTGTTCTTTTTTCTCATAACGATGAATTTGATGTACAAGATTATGGTTTCACTACCAACGGGAAGCATATTATAGCAACTCAGCGTTTACTTTTCAACAATCGGAGTTGACTTAGCATAGAAGCTACAAGCCTATCACGCCAAGGATGAGTGTTCGAATCCCACGAATGGCGTTGTTATATTTTTTTTATGAGAATGATTTTTTTTCCATTTTATGTTTTATAAGGCTTCACTTTTTGCGCTTTTTACGCAATATTAAAGTATGAAATAAAGTATTATACACCTATATTGATTACCTGTCTTAGTCATTTAACAGTAATTTCAACTTGTTTACTACAAGCTGTGTTGCTTGGGTCTGAACACTGCATGCTGTGCGTTTGACTGTCAGCTTTGTTTTTGTTTACTTGTTTGTGCGGTTCAAATTCTGCGTTTTCAAAATGTCGCGTATTGAAAACGAAGTGAAAATTAAGGTTCTGGACACATGGCTAAGTGAGAAGGGTATTACTATGCGAAAATTGGCGAAGCGGTTTATAATTCATCATGCGAGTGTTAAAACCATCATTAATAAGTTTGGGGAACACTATTCTTTGGATGAGCTACCAGGAAGAGGCAGAAAACCCGGTTCTTCCAACCCAAAACTGGAGCAGAAAGTGGTATCTCTAATCATGAAGAACAAATCAATGTCAATACGTGATATGGCCAAAGAGCAGGAACGAGTGTCGGAATGATCCAGCGTATCAAGAGGCGAAACCACCTGAAGACCTACAAGAAGCAGAAAATCTCGAAACAAAGTGCAGAACAGAAGAAGCGAGCAGCAACAAGGGCCCGGAAATTGTATTCGCGTCTTTTGAAGCGTCCGGATGCATGCGTTTTGATGGACGATGAGACCTATGTAAAGGAGGACTCAAAAACCCTTCCAGGTCCACAATACTTTACTGCCGTCGTTGGGGAGGATGTGAGCGATGCGGACAGGTCGATTCAAGTGGAGAAATTCGGTCGAAAGGTACTGGTATGGCAAGCAATATGTTCCTGTGGTTTGAAATCAACCATTTTTTACACTACCGGAACTATAAATGCGGAAATCCATCGATCTGAGTGTCTCCAGAAGAGATTGTTGCCTTTATATAAGAAGCATAGTACACCTCCACTGTTTTGGCCGGATTTAGCGTCGGCTCACTAAGCCAAAACCACTCTCAATTGGCTTGCGGAAAAGGGTATAGATTTCGTTGAGAAAAATATCAATCCACCAAATTGCCCTCAGCTTCGACCCATCGAACGTTACTGGGCAATCGTGAAGAGGGTCTTCAAGAAGACTGGTAAGGCAGCTGGAAACATGCAGGATTTCAAAAAAGTTTGGGCTCAAGCGTCCAAAAAATCCGATGCAACACTTGTCCGGAACTTGATGAAGAGCATTCGATCCAAAGTTCGAAAATTCGTGAAGGAACAACTTAAATTTCATCCGGTCTTCATTATGTTCAAGTTTAACCTCGTACAATAAAGGATCAATTTTTTGTATGAATAAAATATCGGTTTTCAACATAATTCGAAAGAAAGTTTGTGGATAGCTTATTTTCGATACACTCCTTACTAAGTATGAACTTATAACCCTCAATAGCGCTTTAATTTTTATTTTGGGATAAATCAATTATTCCACCCCCCCCCCCCCCCCCCCAAGCAGTAATACCAACCTGTATAAGTACGATTGAAGAGAAGCAGTAATTGGTTGATCTTCACAAAATTCAGTTCGTGCATTGATAAAAAGGTTTAATGATAGCATATGATAACCATTAAGAATGTTTCATACAATTTACGAGACATTTGTTCTATGTTCAAAATCCATATTTAAGAAACGAGTGAAAGCTTACGTACGGAAATAAATTTTCAGTGCATATATTGACAAAGCAACACCGAATTTCGAATGTCCATTTATGGTACTACTAGATAACAATGAATCAAAGAACTGTTTTAAACTTCCAATAATTAAAAACAATGCGCACAATGTGCTCTAAACTCACCAGCAAAGCAACTTTTTCCGAAATCAAATTTTGAATGAGAAGTAATGAATATCGAAATTGATAGCAGCTTTCTTCTTGGTTCATGCGAGTATTCTCGACTTTTTGTGGTATGTATTTGATTGATGAACTTCTTATCAATGAATCTATTCATCTTATTCTTGTTTCATGCCATTGTCATGCTAAACAGTGACAGAGTGCTTATGTTTGTATTCTATTTCACAATTTTTAATTGATTCGCATAAATTGTTCTTAACAAGCTCCTATTTTCTTGATACAGCTGTAAAAATTAAAAGTTTTCGAAAAAAGAGGTTGCTTCGAGCATCGGCTGTAAACGGTTGTGTCGATGCTTTATTAAGCCCTATTTTGCTATCAGGCATGGCACGTTTAGTATTATTTCGGTTATACGAGTGATTGAGAGTGCAAAGAAAAAAAAACAACAAAAATGTGTCCTGGTGAGATGTGGTGGATTGCGGGAGGGTTGACCAATTAATTGTGATCCATAATATTGGTTTGCTATACTCGCTGTACCACCATATCCTGGAGCAAGTAAATCACTATTCCCTTTTGTGAGTGGCTCCCACAGTATTTCTACTGTTGATATAAAAACGTTCAAATAAGAAATCGGTACTAACATTTAAATATTTTAATAAACGCCGCGTGAAATCAGCTTATCGTTTACTAAAATCAACCCAATCAGGTTATTCAACATTCTAATGATTTCTCGTGAACGTGCAGTAGCGGTCTTGGCTTCCATTAAAGCGAGTATCACGTCAACACATTCCTATCCGTTTCTTATTTGACCTGCATTCGGGCAAGGCAGGTGCCAATTATTGCCTTAGTTTGAGATCACCAGTTTTTAGATATTGAGGATTAATGGTAGTCCCACGCATCATATGTTGGATCTCTGTGTAATAACAGCTAATCTGGCAGCAACGAAGTAGCAACCACGGGCGGACACTCATGCTTATTATCTTGCCCATGCTCATATAAACGGATTAAATCTTTGAATAGAATAGGATAACTGCAACTTTTCGCCACACCCTGCCCCCCCCCCCCCCTTGGCTACGCCTATGCAAAGAGCTACGAGTAATTTGTAATCAATAAAAAAGAAACGTCTCTCTGGATTTGCATGAACGACAAACAGATCTACTTTATCGGCTCAAAATATAATTGAAAATAATAGCGCATCCACGAGAGGTTGTTCGTGACATGGGATTCGATCCTGCATTTTCGGAGAGACCTGTTATAGAGTCCGTGGTTGATCTCACTAGGCCATGTTGACTCTTGAGAAGTTAGTTGATTGCATCAGGTTCTAACTCTCGACAGCGCTTTCATTTCTATTTTGGGATAAATTAATGCTTCCCATCATCCCAGCAGGAAAACGAACATTTATGAGTACGACCGAAGAGAAACAGCGATTGGCTGGTCTTCACGAAATTCATTTTGTGCATTGTACAGAAAAGGTGAAAGCATTTTGTTAGATGATAAGCAATATGAATGTTTCATACAATTTACAAGACATCTATGTACAAAATCCAGGTTTACGAAGCGGGTGAAAGCTTATTTACGAAAATAAATTTTCAGTGTATAAAAAGAGTGTATCCTCTAAAGTATTCTAGAAAATAATATTTGAGACATCTTGTTTATCTACCATCTTTGATTGTATTTAGTACGACGGAATATAGATTTTGATCATGTCGTCTTTTCCACTTGTTCGGTGTTTTTAATTTCACCTAGCTGATGACATCTGATTATAGATTTCCGGAAAAACTGACGCGGTTGATCAAAGCAACGATGGATCGAGTGATGTTTGTCGTCCGAGTATTAGGGACACTCTCGAGTCCCTTCGAATCTCGGAATGGGTTACGGCAAGGCGATGGATTGTCGTGTTTGTTGTTTAACATTGCACTGGAGGGTGTGATTCGAAGAGTTGGGATAGACACGAGTGGCACGGTTTTCAGGAAGTCTGTCCAACTATTTGGCTTCACCGACGACGTTGATATCGTTTCACGTAACTTTGAGACGATGGCGGAAACGTACATCAAACTTAAGGCTGAAGCTGGTAGGATTGGGCTTGTGATTAATGCGTTGAAAACATAATACATGAAAGAAAGAGGCTCACGAGAAGATAATGTTAGCCTCCTAGCATGAGTTCAGATCGACGGTGATGAAATCGAGGTAGTAGACGAATTCATGTATCTGGGGTCATTGGCGACCGCCGATAACGACACCAGCAGAGAAATACAAAGGCGCATTATGGTTGGCAATCGTGCCTACTTTGGACTCTGAAGGACGCTAAGATCGAACAAAGTTCGCCGAACCACAAAGTTGACCATCTACAAGACATTAATTAGACCGGTAGTTCTCTACGGCAACGAAACATGGACATTGCTAGTGGAGGACCAACGCGCTCTTGATGTCTTTGAACGGAAGGTGCTGCGTACTATCTACGGTGGAGTGCAGATGGAAGACGGAACGTGAAGGAGGCGAATGAACCACGAATTGCACCAGTTGCTGAAAGAACCTCCCATCGTACACATCGCAAAAATCGGTCGACTACGATGGGCTGGAGTAAGAATGTCGGACGACAGCCCTGTGAAAATGGTTCTCGAAAACGAACCGACAGGTACAAGAAGAAGAGGCGCGCAACGAGCAAGGTGGATCGTACAAGTACAAGGCGACCTGCGGACCCTCCGCAGACAGCGAGGCTGGCGAGTAACAGCCATGGACCGAATAGAATGGAGACAACTTCTGTGTACAGCAGAGGCCACGCCGGCCTTAGTCTGATTGGTAAGGTAAGTTATGATATCTGAAATGTATAAAAAGCCATTATGGTTTCTTTCAATCGCTTTATTGAATGCTAATTTTCAATGCCTCTATAAGTTAATGTTATATTTTGATTTAGAAGTTTTCTCTGTATTAAGTGCTTGTTTTCATTGGTCAATGCGTTCAGCTTGATTGCGGTAAGAATAGAGACATATGTTTGCGTTACGTAATTTATGAACACATTCAATGTGGTTTTAAATGGTGGAGTTCTGATACACTGAAAGCAACTGCCGGTTCCACACAGCAAACATTTTTTTAAATATAAGTGGCCAAAACGGCGTTTGTCTCATTTTCAATCTTTAAGACCTTTGGTGTATTTGGAGAGTGATGTAACTTGATACTTTCCGATATTTTAGTTAAAATTAGTTAAAGAAAAGTTTATTTTCTTCAAGGAAGATTGCCGATCTTTCGTGATTTGCATATATTAATTTTGGCCATATTTAACGCTGAATCACACTATGGTGCGTCAATCCATACATGCTGTGGGGGAAAAAAAATGTTGTAATACCGGGACTATTTTTTTTTTCTCCGTCGCAGTCATTTCAAAATAATGGATAAACGGAGCTACCGTTAGCTGGTTGATGACGATAAACGAACGACGGGGCCTGAATAGGGCATAGTTGTATTACATCGCTTAATCGGAGAGCGCGTGGTGCGTAGCGATGATGGGAGGTGGGGGGGCATGGTTTATTTTAAGTGCGGGAAGCAACGGCGTATACTTTATGAAGGGTTTTCTCGTTAAAAAGTAATTTACGATTTGTGTTTGTGCGATTCAACACCCTCCCTTCTGGTTGCCGGAGGTTTCCGTTTCGAATTAAATATGAGCTGGGGGGGTTTTGGCGAACCTTGAAATGGGCTACATTTGATTGTTGGCACAATTTCATTGGGCGTGGACAGGAGAGGAAAGTTTATTTTGAATTTCAAAACAATTGAATTTTAATTTAGAATTTTACTCAGAAGAATAATATCAACAGTACAAACAACAACAAGATCTTGCTGCGTTGCTCATGTTCCGAAGAGGAATTTGAGTAAATTATCCAAGGACAACTCGATGCTGAATGCTGAGGGCACAGGATGGGAAAACGCCTTACCGCAATCACTCAGAGAAAATTATGGTCACGAGTTGACTGTCAAAAACAGTGAAAAAGAAACATGATGCAAAAGTGAAACGGCCCATCCAGAACAATCAAGCGTACAAATGCACATACACACACACTGGAACTCCGCCAGGAGAACGTTCCATGAGTGGCACTTTGTTGCTGTTATTTTCACTCACTGTTCTGTATGTTCCAAAATATCCCACAATAATTTACGAGGGATCAATTGCCCTCCGGCTTTGTACAATGGTTCAAAATAACGAAGTTTTTTTATTTCCAACGGAAATATGTCAGTTCTCTGTACGCCATCCCAAGATTGATTGAATATTAAAATTCCTTCAAAAATCAACCAACCCAAACATCCCTGCCTCGAATTCAATTGCATATGATGGATTTACATAACCTCGCTTTCTAATCCTACTTGTGGGTGGATGTGAAAACAGCGCCCAGTCACTCCTTTCCAGACAAAAGCCCGAACGCCGCACCCGAGCGTCGGAAAGTCACGTGAGAGGGCACTCATTTTCCGACCAGAGGGTGTGTTTGAGAGTACCCGACGTGCACTCAGTTCGCCTTCGTGCCTCTCAATCCGGTTACACAGAGCAAATTGTTGCACATTTTTCGAATTTTTGCAGCTACCCGAGCGTGCGTCGGCGTCGTCGTCGTCCTCGTCGTCGTCATTACGGTCGTCTAGAACCGAAGCAAGTAGCAAGAGAGATCTGTTGCTTTTGTTCTCCGGTGCGTCGAACCACTGTGGTATAATTTTACGCGAAACGGTTCGTTGTAAACATGTTGCTGGTGATTATTCCACTTATTTTTTTTTACTTTCTGGTTTCTAACCGGTGTGCGGTGGGTGGAAACTGCACCTGATGACGGTTGTGAGTCATTAAATATTAAAGCGGGATTCAGTCTGGGTAGTGGCGCTCGTTTGTCATGTGTCTTGCGGCCCCAACCTGCTGGGGCTCGACATTGGCCGAGTGCCAAAAGCGAGTGTTCCCACCTGTTGCTTTGTTGTTGTTGTTGTTTGTGGGGATTTGTATCCACGAAAAAGCGAGCAACTGGTCCCTTAGAACATGTTACGGGGTTTTTGTGAATAAATTACCTGTTGATGCAAATTCATGACGCCCGCCCGAGCAGGCAGCGCCGGAGAAGGTGGACAGGGCCATTTTGGTGATGAATTATTAATTCAACGGTGCGTGGGAACAGATGGGCTCATTGGAGCACAATTTGATTGGCTTGTGGGTCTATAAATAACCAATTTGAAATGATATTGATGGTGCCGTGACTGTCAAAGCCATTCTGCCAGAATAGCCTTCGTGGAAAATCCCCAAAATTATAATGATATTATTTTTTTTCTTGTAGGCACGGATTAGCCACAGAAACGCTAGGGAGGAATGATTTCACGTTGCTTTGATGTACATGGTTTTGAATGGGAATTTATCCATACTTACCTGTGGCTACTGCGGTGAAGGCAGTTTTTTTTTATTTTTTCTCATGTGTTATGAAAGACAACCGTACTCACCTGAAAGAAAAAGAAAATAAGTTGAAATGAATACAATTCGAATCGAATTTTTATTTTATTTTATTTTGTTGATGCACAAAGGGGCATGGCTCCAAGCTACCAGTTCAAGAACTCATACCTCATATAATTCATACACCAGGCAATAATTGAACAGGCTTTGCAACATTTCTACCCCACTAGAGGTGTGCAGCAATATTGCATAGCTGCTTAGCGCCTGTTCATAAACCATGTAGATTTTTGAACATCTCAACCCCCCCCCCCCTCCCGTCATAGACTTTCCTCCATACATTTTTTTAAATTTTTGTATGGAGCGTAGACTTTTGCCAAACCCCCCCTCCCCCCAGAAAAGTCTACGTGGTTTATGAATAGCCCCTTACGGAATTGTGGAAGGGTGGGAGAATTGCTCGTGTGTAACCCAAGTAACATAGCCATCACCATTTGGCTTTATTAAGTTTTATTAAAGTTTCATGAAAGCCACTAACAATCAATTTGGTTTTAATATGGCAGCAAGATGTGCCGATAGGTATCATATTTTAGTCAGGTTTATGAGAACCTTCGCAGCTTGTTTGCCACGATCTTAAATCCTCAAATTGCTTTTACTCCTACCAAAGTCAGCAGTGAAGCGTAAAATGAAAGGAACGAGGCACCATTCACCTTCGAAGGAAGCTTATTGGTCACTGCGTTGTGCAAGAAATTATTAATACATACATGTGTGCGTGTTGTGTGTGGAGGTCTTCTTATTGTTGGTTAATCAAAATTTGCCATATTCGATGTCTTTTGTTTCAGTATTTTAGATTCATCTCCGCATTATGCATCTTTGTAAGTTTTTGCCCAACCAACCCACACTATGTGGATCTATGTTGTTGTAGATTGTTACTGAATTCACTATTTTTATGAAAACTATCATTTTTACCATTCATTTCCCTTATAATCAATGCATATATTATAATTTATTATACATATTTTCGTTTTTATTTCACAGGTTGCGTATGTATGCATCTTTGTAATTTTAAGCCCACGCTGTATGGTATTGATGCTGTCGCTGAACGTTACTGAGTTTACGATTTGTATGACTACTGTCATTTTCATCATTTTTATATTATATTTTTATGTATATTGTTTATTTATATTTTTGTAGGTCCAATCATTTTAACTCTCATACCATACATTTCTAATATGTTTCATATTACTTCCCATTTCATGCTATATATTAAGTATTTTTCTGATCACACGAAACTTCAGCCAAGCCGTTACATGTTTTCAACTGGCGATTTAGTCTTGATTTTTTTTTCAATAGTAAATTGAATGTTAACAAGCAATGTTTGTTGTCGTTGCTTCTATTAACATTATTTTTTCACGAAATCCCCAACGATGTTGCCCTTCGTATCGTTGGAGTTTGATATTCAACATTTTTTATCGCCCGTAACGCTTGTCGAGCTTATCCCAGGGATAACCCATTCCTTAATAACACTCCATTACCTGTGAAACATATGAGGGGTCGTAGAGTTCTCTGTATCTCTCTTAAGTATGTGTTGGACTAACATTCCCTCCCAGTTCCCTACAGTTGCAAGGACGTGGCCAGGGTCGACTTAGTCAGCATGTCTGGTATCTAAGGGTTCGAAATCATCCCCCAGGTTTCTTACCGAACGACAACGGATCCAGATGTGATAGTTCTCTTAACAGTAGATTAAGTCTTCACCGCCTACGATATTGTGTAACTGTATATGCTATGCTACGTATGCTATTACAATCATACCCTTCTATGCCCAGGAAGTCGAGACATTTTTTAATGAAAAATTCCTAGACCAGACCGGGAATCGAACCCATGCGCCTCCAGCATGTTGTTTCCTTGTAGCCGTGCCTTTACCAACTAAGCTAAGGGAGAACCCTGACGAATGGCACATTTCAAGTATTTGCAAATACCGTACCGTTGATCATTGATCACCATCTCCAAATTATAATGTTCATCGATAAGAACTACTGGAAAAAATTCAGAAGCACTTCTGGGCTGGATTACCACTGATCTGGCCACAGTAGTGTGTGTCTTCCCAAAATGGTAAAGAACGAGACCAGCTCCGGGGACCTGGTAGTTGAAGTTAAACTGCCTCAAAGTTTTGCCAGTGCTCAGGGAATATAATTCGAATCGAATTCAACCGAATATTTGTTCGATTAGTCTGCAATGATCATTTTCTCTGATTCTTTTTTGACGTGTATTGTTTTTGCATTAAGCGATGCTTTTATTTGCTGTTTCACTTCGAAAAATATGTTTCGTTAATGCTTCAAATCGCTACAGCATAATTTATTTGTAACCTCTCAGCACTCGCGCCAACGTTAGTAACACGAGCATTAGCGCGTTGAAATTTTTACTACGCATTCCTTCCCGGAATGTCTCGTGATTCGGATCACAGAGAATGATGGGGCGCTGGTTCTCCGGATTCGTGGTGGATTTGCTGCGAAGCAGTGTCCTTCGGATGTCCTACACAAAACACGCGAACTACTAATCAAAGGTGCTCGAATTTTAATTTGAATACGATAGAGGTTTTTGATGTACATCTTTTGATACGGGTTACCAGTGAAGAGAGGGTATTGTGTTGCTTAAAATAGAGTGTGAGAAAGTCTCCCTACGAACGTTCTGCTCTGCTTTGTGGTATTCAAAGAAGGATGAGTATGAGTGCCCTAAAATAGCTACGAATTAATTTAGAGAAAATTCAACGATCATGTGACTTGCCCTAACAAAGAATATTACAATTACTTTTTTTTTACACAAAGTTCAAGATTCTCTCACTACGCGGCGCTAGTATGATTATTATTTTCACGAATATGATATATCTTGCTATCTTGACCAAATAGAATGTTCCTGTTTTCGACAATGTTGTTCAGTGGAACAAAAACTTTCAACTGACGACCAGCAATTCTCAATCTTTCCACTACGCAGCGCTGGTGTGCTATTGAGTTTCCTGACCAAGCTGTAACTTGGAATTTTGACCATTAAAAAGGTTCCTGTCTATGATAATGCTGTTCACTAGGTAAAGACTTTTTCATCCGATACGGATCTGTCCGCTACACGGAGCTAGTTTTCTTGTACAGGTCTAGAATATGCTGGATCCGTCTGAAATATAAGGCTTCAGTCTTCAGCCTAGCCCGTTGAGTTGGTGTAGACCTGTGGCCAGTTCAGCTCAGGATGATCAGTAACCAGTAGTTCAGCATATTTTCACTACATGGCGTTAGTGTACCATTGGTTTGCCTGACTAAGGTATACCTTCCCAAGCAACACATCTCTGTCATAATTGGTTGCAGAAACTTGATTGTGACTTATTTGAGTCACATTGCAATTACTTTGACTTACTTGCAACAAGTGTGCTACTAGGGTTGGTATTCGGTCCATTTGGAATGATTTTATCATCGAAAATGTTGTTCAGGGATTCAGAAACTTTCGATTGATTACCAGTAAGTAGAATTTTCTCGCTTCGTGGCACTGTAATGTTAGGATACTGTTAATTTAGAAGGTATGTGCCTTCGGCAAAGATATACGGTTGGTTGATGCGTCACGTAATGAGAAAATCCCGTTTTTTTTTGCTGAACTACTAAACAACTATGTCGAAGACCTAATATATGGACAGGATAGAAAAGTACATTATGTTTAGAAACCTTGTGCACTAGCACCACGTTGCGAAAATATCTGAACTATCAATGACCAGTGAAAAAGCCATGGTCACTGAACAACTATATCAAAGAAGGGGATGTTTTATAAGGCCAGGGTTCCAAGATATAGCATTTTCTGGAGATTTACTTACATACTAGTGCCAAGAATTGAGACAACTCTGAACTTCTGTTCATCAATTAAAAGACCTTGACCTGCCGAACAACCATGTCTAAACCTGATACCGTCGATTTTGTCAGGATCTAAGGACCAAGCATTTAAAATAATTTTCTTGCACATAAGCGCTGCGTATTGTTAAAAAAAATTACTAATAGTTATCATTCAAAAGGCCTTGATCTACTGAACTCTCTTGTCGAATTTAGGAGCCGTCTAGATGGTCAGGATTATGAAATATACTAAGTTGGAACCAGTTGTATAGTGCTTGATTTACAACGTATTTTATTTACGTGGTAACGCCTCGCAATATCACATTATACCGCGCTATTTGAGGAATTTCTGTCATCAAAAAAACGCTGTTTGATTCAGAACGAGTTACTTGAGGAACATACGTTGGCTTTACATCGGTAGGTGGTTCTGCATCAGAATGGTATAGGATTATCTACATGTTTTATACAAAGTACAACAGCGCGAGTGCTCAAAGGTTACGAGATGCAATCTACTGTGATGGACAATGTTCATTAATGTCGTTTTCGGTTATTGCCAGTGCGGAACTAAGTTCGCCCTAATAGTTGTCAAAACGCTTTTTTATTGAATCGGGTCGGATCTGGATCCGCTCTGGGTCCGACCCAACGTCGATGAGGTTTGCTCTCAACTTTCTTCGAGATCCAACCTGAATTCACAAATACACAAAAATATGAACTGTCAAAATAAAATGTTTATGTTTATTTATGTTTATTTTTTGCACTAAAACCATCATACTGACTTGACTCTGGATCCGTTTTTGTTTGTTAATCGTGAGTTTAAACCTGGCCCAGGTTTAAAATTGACGACGACATAAGTTGCTCCATCAACTTTTCGATAGTCTTCGAATGCTATGCTCAGAGAGAAGTGGTTCTGGAGAAGTGTTATTTCTGCCAGGATTTCGACACTCATGTTATGGCAGGCAATACGCAGATGATGATATTGAGTTAGATATAATTTTAAAAGGTCACTTTTTTTTACCCGAGAACGAGAGAGTAGAAATAGCCAAACCGAAGAAAGTGCTTCAATCCAGCCAACTATATCGGAACTGCGAATTTTCAATCAAATACCGGTTCCTTAGATAAAAAATCAACTGTTTTGACTTACGGATTGATGTCCAAATAAATGAGTCATACACAAGTTGATTTTTTAAGGAACTTTTATTTAAAAAAACAGCAGGAGCAATATTGATTGTTTTGCGTCTTAAACGTAAACATATATAGGCACAAAGAATCACGTTACAGATATTCTCAATCCGTTGAATAAAATTCTTGTGAATATATTGAGACAAAAATCGATCTGCTTCGAAGTAACATCGAAAAGTTAGTTTTTTTTTTTTAATTTCGTTAAAAGCTAGTTATTGCAAACCGCGATTGATAACCTTTATGGCACATTAGAACAGTCAGAATAAAGCATAAGGAGTGTATCGAATATAAGCTATCCACATACATTTGCGTTGTACGCATGTATTTGTGATGGTTTTTTATGCTCTGAACACTGCATGCTGTGCGTTTGACTGTCAGCTTTCTTTTGTTTACTTGTTTGTGCGGTTCAAATTCTGCGTTTTCAAAATATCGCGGATTGAAAAGGAAGTGAAAATTAAGGTTCTGGACACATGGCTAAGTGAGAAGGGGATTACTATGCGAAAATTGGCGAAGCGGTTTCGAATTCATCATGCGAGTGTTAAAACCATCATTAATAAGTTTGGGGAACACTATTCTTTGGATGAGCTACCAGGAAGAGGCAGAAAACCCGGTTCTTCCAACCCGAAACTGGAGCAGAAAGTGGTATCTCTGATCATGAAGAACAAATCAATGTCAATACGTGATTTGGCCAAAAAGCAGGAACGAATGTCGGAATGATCCAGCGTATCAAGAGGCAAAACCACCTGAAGACCTACAAGAAGCAGAAAATCTCGAAACAAAGTGCAGAACAGAAGAAGCGAGCAGCAACAAGGGCCCGGAAATTGTATTCGCGTCTTTTGCAGCGTCCGGATGCATGCGTTTTGATGGACGATGAGACCTATGTAAAGGAGGACTCAAAAACCCTTCCAGGTCCACAATACTTTACTGCCGTCGTGGGGGAGGATGTAAGCAATGCGGACAAGTCGATTCAAGTGAAGAAATTCGGTCGAAAGGTACTGGTATGGCAAGCAATATGTTCCTGTGGTTTGAAGTTAACCATTTTTTACACTACCGGAACTATAAATGCGGAAATCTATCGATCTGAGTGTCTCCAGAAGAGATTGTTGCCTTTATATAAGAAGCATAGTACACCTCCACTGTTTTGGCCGGATTTAGCGTCGGCTCACTATGCCAAAACCACTCTCAATTGGCTTGCGGAAAAGGGTATAGATTTCGTTGAGAAAAAATATCAATCCACCAAATTGCCCTCAGCTTCGACCCATCGAACGTTACTGGGCAATCGTGAAGAGGGTCTTCAAGAAGACTGGTAAGGCAGCTGGGAACATGCAGGAGTTCAAACAAATTTGGGCTCAAGCGTCCAAAAAATGCGATGCAACACTTGTCCGGAATTTGATGAAGAGCATTCGATTCAAAGTATGAAAATTCGTGAAGGAATAACTTAAATTTCATCCGGTCTTCATTATGTTCAAGTTAACCCTCGTACAATAAAGGATCAATTTTTTGTATGAATAAAATATCGGTTTTCAACATAATTTGAAAGAAAGTTTGTGGATAGCTTATTTTCGATACACTCCTTACTCTACGTTGGTATTCAGGACATAAACAAGATTTCAGTGTTCAGCGAAGTTAATTAATAGGTCAATACCTTTCGATTCAGTTTAGGATTTTCTTATTGCCAAGCGCAAGTGTTTAAGTGATTTTGAGTGTGACGTTTGAGTTTTTTTTTGCTGAATTTTAAATATCAAAAAAATACTGGAATAGTATCAATCTGATACCTTTTTTCCTTATCACTACATACTTTTAGTGATTAGGTGTTCTGAATAAGTGTTATATGATATTATTTAATGCTACATCTGAGCCATTCAAGAATTGTTAAGTAAGAGGTGGATTCCGCCCAAAATGGTTGTTACAAATAGTAGCGTGCGATATTTTGCAAATTTCGATAGTTTGAGAGAGATAAAAAAAATCAAATTGTGGACAGTGGTGCTTTAAGAGTATGTATAAGGAAATGCAAGTGAGGAAGTGTTATAATATGGTCGTGATTCAAGTTTCTTTGAAGACAAAAGTTCTCATCAGCAATTTTGTTTCTGGCTCCGAGGAACGCATTGGGTCATGGAATAAGTTTTTTTTTCTGATGCGGTGCCACTTCCATTAAAAGTGACCCGAAATTTTTATCTTTAACGTGAGGAGTGCTGGAGCCCAGCCGGGGTGATGCGGAAAATGTTGTTGGAGTGGGCAAAAGGATTTAGCTAATCATTATGTATCGAAATCAAACTATGTTCAGTTCTTCAAGTACACAGATATCCATCGTTTTTCTTGTTGGTTAAAACGGTGTTTCCAATACAACTGTATGTGTGTTAGCAATAAGTTAGTAAGTATGTGATTAAGTAACCTAGAAAGTAAGTATATGAGTAAGTAAGTAAGTAAGTAAGTAAGAAAGTAAGAAAGTAAGTCAGTAAGTAAGTAAGTAAGTAAGTATGAGAGTAAGTAAGTAAGTAAGTAAGTAAGTAAAAAAGTAATTAGGCAAGTATATAATTAGGTGAGTAAGTAAGTAAATAAGTAACACAGATATAACTAGAAATGAGAAGAAAAATGAGTATTTTCCATTTAATTCCAACTCCTTTGCTTATCTTGACAGATACGCGTATTTCGTCTACAATGTGCAGACTTCTTCAGTGTCTCGTACTAATAACTCGACTGGGTTAGTCTGTCAAGATAAGCGAAGCTAGTTGGAATTAAATGGAAAATACTAATTTTTCTTCTTATTTCTAGTTACAGGTATTCCACCAAACAGCTCAAACTCTCTAGGATTTATCACTGTTATAGTTTTGCTCTGTGTATTCTCCCATACCCGGAGTAACGATCTATGATGATATTGTTTGATAAGGAAATAATTTCTCATCATCATGAGGCTCTAGGAGTGGACACCAATTTTTTTGCTAGAACAAAGTTGTGGAGAGATAGTATTGATAGTTCCGTTAGAGTACGGCAGGCTGTAAAAATGGAATAGAAGTAGTTTTGAAACTGAGCGGAGGGCATTGTAAGGCAGTATTTCGAAACAAACACACAATCCTTTGCCAAGCATCCCCATGCGGAACAGGCCAAGGCAGGAACGAATCCACCTTTTAGACAGGCAAAAGAATGTGTGCTTGATCGTGCTCGTATACTACCGGTAGCTTGTTGTGTGAATATGGTTCTAACTAAGGAGTGTATCGAAAAGTAGTTATAAACATTCGATGGGTTATTACGCATAAACTACTGTATATATTTTTAGCGTGTAAGCGCCATTTGCTTTGTTTACATGTCAAAAATGATTATTCGGTTCATTCATTTCCGTTGATAAAGTTGTATTCAAAATGTCGCGAATTGAATTTGAGACTAAAAAGAAAATTCTGCACACTTGGTGCACCGAAAAGGGTGTTACTTACAACCAGATTGCGAAAAGAGTAAATGTTCACCCGGCAAGTGTAAAACGCATCATCGAAAAGTTTGGTAAGAAGTGCTCCCTCAAGGATTTACCAAGAAGTGGCCGGAAACCCGGCTCCAGCAACCCCGATTTGGACCAAAAAGTTGTGGATTATATTCAACGGAACAAATCTGCCTCTACTCGCGATCTAGCCAAGAAGTTCAGGACCAGCATCGGAATGATTCAACGAATCAAGCGCAGGAATGACTTGAAGACGTACAAAAAGCAGAAAGTGCCCAAACAAACTCCGGAACAAAAGTCTCGTGCCAAAACCAGGGCTCGAAAGCTGTACAGCTGCATTTTGGACAATGTCGACCAGTGCATTTTGATGGATGACGAAACATACGTTAAAGAAGATTCAAGAACGCTTCCGGGGCCGCAGTTTTATACTAAATCTGTTGGGGAACGTGTGCCAACCGCAGATACGACTGTTGCGATGGAGAAATTCGGTCAGAAGGTGCTCATTTGGCAAGCTATTTGCACATGTGGCTTGCGTTCTTCAATTTTCTATACAAAAGGAACTATAAATGCTGAGATTTATCAAAAGGAATGTTTGAAGAACAGGTTGCTACCATTGCACATTGGTCCGAAAGGGCGATTTTCAGGAATAAAATAAAAAGTGCACTTAGATGACGTGTAATCGATTTGGTGTCTTTGAAGAAGTTTTCGATAAGATTAAGGCGCATCTGAAAAAGGGGTCGTCCACAAACTGCGTTCATTGGGGCACGATTTATTTTTTTTAACTTTTTTGTGTGACGTTTTAGGCTTTTAAAACATTCTACAAAATTGTAGAACTCACAATTTTCATAAACTTTGCATAAAACATCAACTTGCTATCTTGTTTTTTTATTGAGATATGAAGCATTTTATATGGGAACCCTTTTAAAATCGGTTTTTAGCTCTAACTTTTTCTTTGATTTTTTCTCGGTCTACCATGTTCTAAAAAGTTTTTCCTTTTATTTAGACACACAACTTTTTACGAAGACAGCAATACGCTATCTCTTAGAACTGAAATGATACAAGCGTTTTGTTGTTCAAAAATATGCTATTTTCCAAGGGTTATATCTCAAAATGGCGCAAACATTTTGGAAATAAAATTACGTGACATTATGGTAAATACTTGACTTAACATTTATATGTTTTAATATATGGGGGTAATTGATAATTACTAGGTGGGCATGAATCAAAGAAGTGTGGTATTCGGTAAAAATACAATCTTCAATGAGCTTTTCAATTGTAATTTCTTACTTTGAGTTTTCCGCGGCATTCTATGGTGAAGAAGTTTTCTTTTCACAGAAACACACAAAGTTTTGGATGATGGCTGTACTCTAGCCTTTAAATTTGAAAAGATTTCAACAATAACAATGAAGGGAGGCGACATGCGACATACTATGTGTTGAGGGAAATCAAGTAAGCCATGGAATCGCAGGAAGAGAAAATAATTCACTATCCTAACAATCGTTGCTGAGTACGGTAATAAAAAACAATAATTATCAGTCGGAAAAGTTTTTAAAGAAAACTTCAAGCCGAAGAAATAAGCAGCTACAAAAGAACGAAAACAATTTGCAGAACAAACCATCTGAACAATTGTTCCTCTGTCTTGGTGAGTTCCCTTTCGAAAGCTGAAACTGAACACTATGATTGCGAATGATTTTTTTATAGAAATGTCCATCACAATATCCAGTATCAGGAAGCGTTCAATTTCTGGATATTGGATATTGTAATGGACATTTCTATAAAAAAATCATTCATAATCATAGTGTTCAGTTTCAGCTTGCGAGGGCACTACCTAGACAGAGGACCAATTGTTCAGATGATTTCTGACCAGAAGCGTATAACATAAAAATAACAAAATTATAACAAACCTTGTTACGACTAATTGATTATGATAAAAATTTGTTCAATAAAAATTCATCTGGATAATTGTAAACCATACTTATAACAAACTATGATTTAATGCCCAGGGAGGCACAAGCTGCGTAAAGAAAGTGAATTAATTTTAGCACTAGCTGATATGATTTTGCTACATCGTAACAAAACTGTTACAAAATTTGTTTTGTTTATGTTATATGTACATCATAGTTTGCTATAATTTTGTTATATCTAGAGTATCTTTTGTTAGAATTTCAGTTATTTTAACAACATCCGCGATCTAAATTCTAACAACCTCTGTTATGAAAACAGCGTAACTGAATAACAAAACTTGAAATAATTTTGTTATTTGCTTTTGGTTGGGTTGCTTGCAAATTGTTTTCGTTCTTTTGTAGCTGTTTATTTCTTCGGCATGAAGTTTTCTTTAAACACTTTTCCGATTGATAATTATTGTTTTTTATTACCGTGCTCAGCAACGATGTTAGGATAGTGAATTATTTTCTCTTCCTGCGATTCCATGGTTTACTTGATTTCCTCAACACATAGTATGTCGTATGTCGCCTCACTTCATTGTTATTGTTGAAACAGTATGTTTCGATAAAAACAAATGCCTGTATCTTTTTCAAATTTAGAGGCTAGAGTACAGCCATCATCCAAAACTTTGTGTGTTTCTGTGAAAAGAAAAACTTCTTCACCATAGAATGCTGCGGAAAACTCAAAGTAAGAAATTACAATTGAAAAGCTCATTGAAGACTGTATTTTTACCGAAAACCACACTTCTTTGATACATGCCCACCTAGTAATTATCAATTACCCCCATAAATTAAAACATATAAATGTTAAGTCAAATATTTACCATAATGTCACGTAATTTTATTTCCAAAATGTTTGCGCCATTTTGAGATATAACCCTTGAAAATAGCATATTTTGAACAGACAAAACGCTTGTATCATATTCAGTTCTAAGAGATAGCGTATTGTCTTCGTAAAAGTCGTGTGTCTAAATAAAAGGAAAACTTTTAGAACATGGTAGACCGAGAAAAAATCAAAGTAAAAAGTTAGAGCTAAAAACCGATTTTAAAAGGGTTCCCATATAAAATGCTTCATATCTCAATAAAAACAAGATAGCAAGTTGATGTTTTATGCAAAGTTTATGAAATTGTGAGTTCTACAATTTTGTAGAATGTTTCAAAAGCCTAAAACGTCACACAAAGTTAAAAAATAAATCGTGCCCCAATGAACGCAGTTTGTGGACGACCCTTTTTCAGATGCGTCTTAATCTTATCAAAAACTTCTTCAAAGACACCAAATCGATTACACGTCATCTAAGTGCACTTTTTATTTTATTCCTGAAAATCGCCCTTTCGGACCAATGTGCATTGTATAGAAAGCACCAGTCCCCTCCTCTCTTCTGGCCAGATTTGGCATCGGCACATTACGCCAAATCCACTCTACAGTGGCTGACGGAGAATAACATCAAGTTCGTAGAAAAAGACATCAACCCACCAAACTGTCCCCAGTTGCGACCGATCGAACGCTATTGGGCAATGAGCCAAGCGTATATTTAAGAAGGATGGTACAGTGTCCCAAAACATGACCGATTTTAAGAAAAATTGGGCAGCGGCATCCAGGAAGTGCACAAAGGTCACTGTGCAGAATTTGATGGCAGGTGTCAAATCAAAGGTACGGGCATTCTACAGAAATGAACATGATGACTAGTTTTTCCGTTTGGATCTTTTGTAAACATGTTAAGCTATAATAAACTGAAATAGTATGTTAATTTTAACCATGTTTTCATGCCTATTTTATTATTTGGAAGTTTATAACTACTTTTCGATACACTCCTTAACTAAGAGAAACTATCTCCCGCTCATTGGGTTTATTTTTGACAAGTAAGTCAGTTATAATATTATTAGTTAGTAAGAAAATAAGTAATTAAGTAAGATAGTTAGTAAGGTAGCCGGCTATCAGGTGCAGTAGTAAATAGATTAGTAATTCAGAAGTAAGTTAGTAAGTATGAAGGTAAAAAAGTAAGAAAGTATAGCAGCAATTTAGTGAAGGGCAAGTAAGCACTTATAAAGTTAGTTAATGACTAAGTATGTAAGTTAGAGAGTAGGTAAGTAATTTATTAGGTTAGTAAAAAATTAAGTAAGTAAGACTGTAAGTAAGTAAGGTATTATGAAAGTACGTTAGTAAGTAGGTAAATAAGCAAGTAAGTGAGTAAGTATGTGAGTAACTAAGCAAGTAACTAAATAAGTAAGTATGTGAGACAGTGAGTTATTTATTGGTTCGTATTAACGTGACTTTTAGGCTGAGGCTGGTTCGTCACGCCAGGCAGACGATTTGGGCCAAACATATTATACCCATTATCGCATGCACCAGGAACAACTTCCCTTCCAAAGAAGACGTGATTTTTCGTATTATGAAATCCTAATAGTGTCATCTGAAATTGAAACCAGACCGACAAATTTGAAAGGTAACCACGCTTACCACTACACCTCTGATACTGTCTAAAGATAGTAAGTAAGTAAGTAAGTAAGTGAGTAAGTAAGATAGTAGTAAGTACATAAGTACATAAGTAAGTATGCGAGTAAGAAAGTAAGTAAGTAAATAAGTAAATAAAAAATATAGTTATTAAGTAAGCCAGCAAGTAAGTAAGCAAGTAGAGTAGTAAGTATATTTGTAAATACGTAATTATGAAATTAAGTTTATATGAAGGTAAATGAGTAGGTAATTATGATAAATAAAAAAAGTAAGTTAGTGCATTAGTAACTTAATAAGTAGGTTAGTAATATAGTTAGTAAATAAATATGGAAGTAAATAAATGAATAAGATAGTCAGTTGGTAAGTAAATAAATAAGTAAGTAAGAAAGTTAGTCAGCAAATCAGAAAATAAGTAAGTAAATAAGTGAGGTAGTAAATTAATACGTAGGTAAGTAAGTTTGTTAATAAGTTAATTAGTTATAACACTCTTCATTTCTCTTCTCGAAAACGCTCAGCTCTAGAAGGAAACAGGTCTTAGGTTTCAAGCCAACGGAAACTCCTGGGGTGGACACGGGGTCCCAAGTTGCACACTATGACCATAATTAGTTGTAATAACTGATTATGACTTAGCAAGTCATATTTATGTTATCTCAACCGAATGGTTACAAGTGTGCTACTAGGGGTAATATTGAGCTACGTGGGGATGGTTGCTGGTGGTGCGCAACGTGTAGATAGTTGAATGGTGCCGGTGTTACGGCTGAAGCGGTAGATTGACAGTCAGAATGGCGGCTGGAATACTGGCTGGCATAACGATGAGAATGGCGAATGAAGTGGCAGTAAGGTGGCGGCTGTAGGGGTAACTGGCGTGAGGTGAATATTCAAAAACCGTATGAGGTGATGACTAGTTTAGCCACCAAAACGGCAACCAGAGTGTCGACTGTACTAATCAATGGCAGTAGGTAACAACTGGGTTTTCCACGTGGTGTTCATCCCGAATTTGCACGTCGGACTTCATCGAATACACCCAACATACTAACTCTCCAATCATACCAACGAACTTCTTTTCCCCCATTGTCATGGTCTGCCGAGCACTCATAGTGACGTTGCGTTTGTCTTCTTCCGTTCACGAACATCGGTAGCATTTACCATAGGAAAGGTAGCGGTAGCGTTTACACACCGCTCCGCAGCGATTTGATTTGACCGTTGGTAGCTGATGTAAATAAACTAATGTCATCCGCTGATAACAAAGTGATTAAGTAAGTAAGTCTATAAGTAAGTAGGTAAGTAAGTTTGTACGTACGTAAGCAAGTAATTAAATAAGTCACTAAGTAAGTGAGCGAGCAAGTAAGTAAGTAAGTACATAAGTAAATGAATAAGCAAGCAAGACAGTAATTAAGTAGGGAAGTAAGTAAGGAATTTAGTAAGTAAGTTACTAAGCAAGTTAGTAACTTAGTAAGTAAGTAACTAAGAAGGTATAATTTTATTAGCATTATAAATGCATTTTGTTTTTGTGCATTTCTTTTTTATTTCTCAAGGCAAAAAAAATATTTAAAAAAATGCTCCTTATGATACTGTTTACCAAGCCCAACAACAATCTTATATTCAAGCAATAAAATAATTTAAAAAAAAATCGACAACCAGATTTTCATATAAGTTAAACATTCGTCTCTCTAAGCTAATCGAAAAAATATAAATTTTGTATACATAAACAAATTAATGAATAAACAAAAGAAATTTTGATCGAAAATTAAGAGCTAACGAATAAACGCGACAACCTTCTCGAAGTGTTGCACTACCTTCCAATCTGTCAAACGGTTTGTTTTGTTTTGTTCTGTGTTGGAGAAAAGGTGTGAAACATTTATTTCGACAATTTAATGGCATTAAGAAGTCCAAAAGCCCCTCCCTCCATCTTGGTCACCCTTTTGTATGGTTCTTTGGATCGTCACGGTCTGTAAAATCTGCTTCCCTTAAAATTTGATGATATAAACGAACGTTTCCTTAGCTGTTAATTACCTGAACTTATTCTGCCGTGAATCACACCATATTTTCTTGATTTCCTATCCATATGGGATGGATATGCGATTCACGGCAGTGTTGGCGTCCTTACACCGGTGTAGTACCGAATTAAAAACGACATGATTGAGGTATTTACATTTGTCTAATATTATGGTGAACTACTGAAAAATAGCAATGGATGGGTCGCTCATAAATTATGTCATGCTTTTAATGGAAGGGAGCTTGGGAGTTGTGATAATCTGTACACAGAATTTAAGGTCCATAAAAAACATGACAAAGGGGAGGGTTTTGAATATAGTCCTTTATGCGTGACATAATTAATGAACGTTCCCTTTGGGGAATGCTCCACCCCTGTGCTATTCGAGAGACATCTGCATCAAACGATTTGCATAGAAATTTGGTGTTTTTTAAGCACTTCAAATGGATAAAATTGATTTTGATCGAAGTCACCCCATTATTGAAAATTGGCCGCGGAATTAAACAATTTTTTAAAGTTCATCCGACATAATATATTTTTAAAATTTCTGTGTAGTGTTATACTACAGATACCAGTACTGGTTTAAAAAATGTAAAACAAAATTTGAAAGATAATTATCATAGAAAATTTCAAGAAATAGTTCAAAAAGTGATCGAAGTCACCCTGTTTTACGGTATGTGAGTATGTAAGTAAGTACGTAGATAAATTGGTAAGTAATTAAGTAGACCAATGGGCAAATAAGTGAGATAGTGCGTACATAAGTGAGTAAGTATTTAAGTATGTGAGTAGGTAAGTAACTTTACACACGTTTGTTAGTTAGTAGGTGAGTAAATAAGTTAGTAGGTGAGTGAGTGTGTAAGTTAGTAAGTAAACAAGTAAAACAATATTTTGCTAGATATTCAATAATGGAGCAAGTAAATAAGTAAGAATGTAAGTAAATTAATATGTTAGTAAGTAAGTAAGTAATTAAGTCACTAATTAAGTGAGTAAGTCAGTTAGTAAGTAAGTATGTAAGTAAATGAGTAAATAATGTAGCAAGTAAGTAAGTAAATAAGTAAGTTACTAAGCAAGTAAGTAGGCAAGTAAGCAAGTAAGGTATGTAAGGAAGTAGGTAAGTAGGTAAGTAAGTAGGTAAGTAAGTAAGTAAGTAAGAAAATAGCTAACTAAGTAAACAATTAAGTCAGTTAGTGAGTAGGTAAGTAAGTAAGTAATTTATTAAGTAAGTGATTTAGTTACTAAATAAGCAAATAAGTAAGTAAGTAAGTAGCTGAGTACCTAGGTATGTGAGTAAGTAAGTTAGATAGTAAGTAAATAAGTAAGTAAATAGGTTAGTTATTGAGCAAGAAAGTTAATACGTTAGTTATGAAGTAAGCAAGTAAGTAAGTGAGTGAGTGAGTAAGAAAGTAAGTATGCAAGTAATAAAGTATGCAAGTAAGTAAATAGGTTGCGTAAGTAAGTAAGTGAAAAGGTAACATAGTGATTAAAAAAGTTAGAAAGTTAGTAAGTAAGCAACTAAGTAAGTAAGACCATTCAGAGCACTTCTAGGTGAACTGGAAGTGACTTGTTATCAATCTGGAAGAAACTAACAAGTGGTACCACCTGCATTCGGTTCCCCTAAACTAACGGAAAAGAGTGACAAATTTTAAGTGACAATCACAGAAATTCATACATGGAGTACACTACAGCGTGGATGTCTTCTCTCTGTGGTTTAAGAATAAATGTGTCTAGTCTCAATGGTCTACGGCTACATAATTGAATGAGAAGATTCTAGCAAAATTAAAAACGACTTTGAAAACTTCATCCTTGTTTCATTTTTGTAGTCATTAAGAGTAAAACACCTTTTGCTTGCCACAAATGTTATATTTAAACGTCAAGTGAAACTCTCTCAGCAAACAATTACAGTAGCAAGCTATCCGTATCAAACTCTCCACCATCATCCCTTGAACGTACTTGGCATCATCTGATGTTCGAAATAAAAACCATATTGATTTTAACTTAATATTTCTGATCCGCTTTGAGACATACCCTGAAGCCCTTCCTAGAAATGTTTCCAATTTCGGAAGGGATGTCTACGCCATATCCTTCTCTAAATTTGTTTTCTCCCAGAAGAGCCGGCAGTGTGTGGAATGAAGCACGCCACCAGAACGATTATGTTTGACAACACCTACGCATGGTGTGAGTATTATGGAAATGCCTTTTCCCTTCATTTTGACTTTTACTGCTACGCATCCTCTTTTTTGCAACACAACAATTGCTACATAATGCCCATGAAGGAAAAAAGAAAACGTCATCCCAAATCTATATCTTCGTCAGTTCTCGGAATTCATTAGGACCTTTCCTCTGTATTGAAACAAATGGGTTGTGACACGGATCTGCCAGTCTGCCTTTGCATTCCACTCAGGTGTTTTCGAACCAAACAGGAAACTTTGGTCAATTTAAAACAGCTTACTACGTTATTCCTTTTTTTTCCTCTCCCCCCTAAGGCAGATGAAGTCCTTGAGTTGAGTTGAATGCCGCCGTTCTCTAACGGTTGCCTCCTTTCTACCCTAGGCACAAACACTCTTAGCTAAACTATGCATCATTAGGTGGCTGCAACGCAACAGTAGAACAATTTCCCGTATTTTCATCTTTAAACTTTTATGCCACGATGGGAAGCAATCTCCCATCGGGTATTCAACAGGTTCAAGAAAGAGGGGGGTTGTACGCACCAGGTAAGGAAATCATTGATTGACATAATTAACTGACGCTGGTTTTCATTGAATTTTCGGGGATTCAGACAGATCATTTTCTTCAGAACAATAACACACGAAACACGTAGTTTCTGGTTGCCAATGCGTATTGCACCATTCCCACCTACTTCTATAGACTCGTCGTCTTCTTCGTCGCAATCGGAAGCAATCGCTTGAAGCTTTTTCCTCCTCTGCCTGCTTGGTCTCGAAGCGCGTGCGGTGGCATTGTTTCTCTCCAATCAACAATAAGGGGCACCGACAGGCAGGCAGGCAGGCAGCGATGATGACGACGTTATGGAATGTGGAATTTATTAGCTATTGAGCTGTGCTTTGTCCCATGGTAGTAGACGGAGCCACTCAGCCAAGCCCCTGCCAGGCCAACGCTCAGCATACCCATGAATCATCGAGTCGGAAATCGTGCATGCTAGTTGCTAGAATCACGGTCAAGTCGGCAAGTCTGGCAGCATCCGGGCTGGGCTTCGCAAACGGAACATCGGTTGGGTTGGTCGGAGGTGCGGGAAGAATAGAAATCCCTCGTCCGTCCATGGCTCGGAAGGATTTATTTTAAAGGAGAGAGGGTAGGTCGGGTTCGACCAAGCGGCGGGATCGAACGTATTTCATCGTTTGAATCGATAAGCGGGAATGTCAGGTTATTAAATTCCATATCGTACTCGGTCTGGGTTGAAGGGATTTCATGTGCGTTTGCAAAATTGTCGAGCTTATGGTCGTTAGTCGTTATTTCTCTAGTGTCAATATGTAGGGATGAAAATCTCATTAGTGGATATTTTAGTCCAGGGCCATTTGGTTTTTAGTGGATTGGACTATTATTTTCTCTAGCGAGAAGCTTCTTTGCTTTGATGCCACCTCATTTCTGTTGCATGCTAAGGTCTGTATCCGCAATAATCCGGACACCTCAAAACATGAATAAAACATAAATTTTGCATTATATTTCCGTCGTAGTTGTTTATTTCAGATTCATGGGATCTGTTTTAACAATTCTTGAAGAAAAAACATAGTTATTCGGTATTTGCATAATATTTTTGAACTTGGCGCTTAACTCCGTCCATTAGGGTTTGTACAGACTCTTCAGAAACCGTAGAAGCCGTCTTTATCAAAATCTGCTGGTAGTGTTTGATGTATTTAATGCCTTGCTTCTCTCCAGAAAGCTTCCGCTTTATCAGAGCCCAATATCTCTCGATTGGTCGTAGCTCTGGGCAATTTGGCGGGTTTGAGGTTTTTGGTACAATGTTCACTTGTTTTGCTTGGTACCACTCCATCACAGTTTAAGCATAGTGGCATGATGCCAAATCGGGCCAGAACAAAGGTTTTTCTTTGTGACTTTTGATAAAGGGTAGCAATCGCTTCTACAGACACTCTTTCTGATAGATCTCCTTGTTGATTGTGCCTGTAGTGACGAAAGATTTACTCTTTTTGCCACACATGCAAATTGCTTGCCACACAAGGTATTTTTTGGGAAATTTCGATGCTTTCTTCATTCTGAAATGCTCAGCTGCAGCCCTGGAAGCTGCTTGAAATACTCCAGGACATAGTTTCATCGTCCATAACAACGCATGAAAACTTCGTCGAATATTCGCAGTACAAATGTCGAGCACGTGATTTTGCTGCCAAGTTCTGTTTGTCGTTGCGATTTGGAACTGTTTTTACTTCATATGACTTAAGTTCCAAACGTTATTTAGATTTTTGGACAAAACCAGGCGACATCCCTATTTTACAAGCCACCGTTCGAACAGAGAGATTTGGGTTTTTCCTTTATATCATTTTCGCCTTTCGGTCCATGACAAGATCAGCACGTCCAATGTTTTTGTAACTTCTCGGTTTCCTCTACACCGTCAAACGTTTCAAAAATGATTTGAGTACATCGTGAAGAGTGGATTTAGGCAAATCCAATGTTTTTGCAAGTTCTTGTATTGACAAGTCATGATTTGCCGTACGCCCGTACAACATTCGCTCGCGCATTATTTTTTTCTTCCGTCGCCATCTTGAATACTAAACATGAAATGTAAACATCAATCATAGTCTTTTTCATCATAGACTCTCAGCTATACCATAGTGAAATTTTTCTTTCCTACGTGCAATACTTCAAAAGTTACAATGATTTGAAGGTGTCCGGATTAATGTGGATACAGATTTTAAATGTTACATGATGTGCAACTGATCTAATTGAAGTTGTGACGGGAAACGGGATCATGAAGCTGAAAAGTTTCAAGTCTTTTTCTTGGCTGTCAGTCCATTATAAAATGGATGTATTAAAGGGTGTTTCGATCAAAATGTGGACGACTTAAACTTGACGCATTTCCTTTCATCGTGCATTAAAAATAATTGCACACCTCTCATTTTGAAGATGTGTACGTGTAGCATCATGCTTCTATTTTGATTTTAAGATTAGCACTTCAGTTATCAAAATGTTGTCGAAGGAAGAAAAGCAGCCTATCCAAATTTTACACATGCATGGCGAAAATGCAAACTACTCTCAAGCCAAGTTGGCGAAATTGTTGAATGTGGCTAAATTAACTGTTACCAACGTATTGAAAGTGTTCGGTGAACGTTTGCCAACCGCCAGGAAAGCTGGATCGGGGGAAATCGAAAACCGGAGCCGGAGCCACAGCGACGAGAAAAGAGTTGCCCGCTTTCGAGCGGAACTCCATCTCCTTCCGAGTTGTCGCAACAGGCATTTCTTACGGCAACCGGACGCACAGTGGGAAAAAAGTACATGAATCGCGAAAGAATTCGATAATTCAGCTCCAAGTAGCACAAGGTTAGTGAACAATAGCATTATTGATGTGAAAATTCCTGGGAAACCGAATGGAAGGGGTCGCATTTGCCGCAAAATTCAGATATTGGGCTTATTATACCCCACTTCCTCCATGTTTTCGAATAGTGCCCAGTAATCTATGCTTGGAGGGGTGTGCGGTAGTCAAAATAGGCCTATTATTATGTAGAATTTTCTTAGAAATTGAATGGAAGTAGTTGCAGCCTTCGCACGGGTCTAGTAACGGAGATATTGCTGATTTTACCCCGCTTCCCCCATGTTTTCGAATATTGTTAATTACTCTAAAATTGGAGGGGTCTGCGGTAGCCAAAATAGGCCTATTCTTATGTTGAATATCCCTAGGAATCGAATAAATGTGGTTGCAGCCACCGCACGGGTCGGGTAATGGAGATATGGGGCTGATTTTACCACACTTCCCCATTTTTCGAATATTGTTTCAGCGACACAAGTTCTCCCGATTGCACTTTGCACGGAAAACTTCTGCGGAGGATAACTTTACCGATATGATGAGAGAAGCTTTGACTTGGTCTGATCCCAAGATGGCCGATCTATCGGTCAAATCAAGCGGCAACAAATCATTTTGGAAGCATGACCCAGAGTTCGAAGCGCAGATGCTAGAGTTCTGTGTATCTGACGAACAGGAACACGAAAATATTTCCAATATAGCGAAAACTATGACGAATATAGTGAAGATGAGTGACAACTTTGAGTGAAGATGAATTATCTGATGGTAATAGATAATATACTTTTTGTGGTGGTCCAAATGCGCCCAGTTAACTTGTTTTATTCCAAAGACATCTGAAAAGCGTATGGATAAATAGGCAATATTTCGAAAATATTGGGAATTGAGGTAAAATCAGCAATATCTCAGTTTCACGACTCGTGCAGTGGCTACAACTAGCTCCATTTGATTCCTAGGGAAATTCTACATAAGAATCGGCCTATTTTTACTACCGAAGACTCCTCCGACCATAGATTAATCAGCATTATTCGAAATGGAATTGGGGCAAAATAAGCCCAATATCTCCGTTACCCGACCCGTGCAGTAGCTGAAAACACTTTCATTCAATTTCTAGGGAAATTGTACATATATTAGGCTTATTTTGACTACCGCAGAACCCTCCGAGCATAGATTAATCAGCAATATTCGAAAACATGGGGAATTGGGGCAAAATCAGCCCAATATCTCCGTTACCTGACCCATGTGGTGGCTAAAACCGTTTCCTAGGGAAATTTTACATAAGAATAGGCCTATTTTGTCTACCGCAGACCCCTCCGATCATTGATTATTCAGCAATATTCAAAAATACGGGGAATTGTGGCAAAATAAGCCACATATCTCTGTTTCCCAACTTGTGCGGTGACTACAACCACCTTCATTCGATTTCTAGGGAAATTCTACAAAAGAAAAAGCTTTGAGAATTTAGAATTTAAGAATAAAAATTGTCTTTTTGTTGGCTGTCAGTCCATGTACATTAAAGAATGGATGTAGCAAAGGGTGTTTCGATTAAAATTTGGTCGACTGAAATTTAACGCATTTTTTTCATCGTGCATTAAACAATTTTGCGCACCCCTCATTTTGAAGATGTGTGCGTGTAGCATTATGCGTCTATTTTGATTTTGAAATTAGCACTTCAGTTGTCAAGATGTCGTCGAAGGAAGAGAAGCCACGCAACAAAATTTTGCACGTGCATGGTGCAAATCCAAACTGCTTTCACGCCAAGTTGGCGAAATAGTCGAATGTGGCTAAATCAACTGTTACCAACGTATTAAAAGTGTTCGGTAAACGTTTGTCGACAGCTAGGGAAGCTGGATCGGGGAAAATCGAAAGCTGGAGGCCACAACCACGCGACGACAAAATGAGTTGCCCCTGTTTCGAGCGGAACTCCAAACTCTCCGTGCGAGGTGTCGCAACAAGCATTTTATACGGCAACCGGACGCACAGTGGGAAAAAATAAAATACTTGAATTCGATTTCTAGGGAAACTCTGCATAAGAATAGTCTATTTTGGACTTCCGCAGACCCCTCCGACCATAGATTAATAAACAATATTCAAAAATGGGGGAAGTGGGGTAAAATCAGCAATATCTCTGTTATCCAACCCGTGCGGTGGCTTCGAACACTTCCATTCAATTTCTAAGGAATTTTTACAAAAGATTAGGCCTATTTTGACCATTGCAGACCCGTCCAACCATAGATTACTGGGTATTATTCAAAAATACGGGGGAATTGGGTTAAAATAAGACCAATATCTCTGTCCACTGAGTTTTACGGCAAGTGCGACTCCTTTCATTCAGTTTTCCAGGAATTTTCACATAAAAAATGCTATTGTTCACTAACCTTGTGCTACTTCGAGCTGAATTATCTAATACTTTCGCGATTCATGTACTTTTTCTCCCACTGTAGGACGGGTAAAGGTGGCAGATATTTTCCAGCACATTAAACTGTCAAAGTCTGCGAAGAAATATCTGGTGTGGCAGGCCATCTGTACCTGTGGCTTGAAGAGCAACGTTTACATTGCGACCGGAACCGTCAACCAGAAAATTTATCTGAGCGAGTGCCTCCCAAAACGTCTACTGCACTTCCTGAAGCGACACAATTGTTCCGTTCTATTTTTGTCGGATTTGGAATCTTGCCATTACGGAAAAAAGGCCATGGAGTGGTATGCCAACAACGTTCATGTGGAACCCTCCCAACACGCCAGAGCTTCGCCAAATGGAACAATATTGGGCCATCGTCAAACGGAACTTTAAGAAGACTTAAAAAGCTGTTGTGAGCGAGAAACAGTTCTAGGCAAACTGGTGTTCTGCGGTGAATAAAGTGGACAAGAAGACTCTACAAAATTTTATGGCAGGTGTTAAGCGAAAGACCCGACAAGTTGAGTATGTAATCCCCGTCGGACCTTGGGGGTCCAAAGAAAAATAACTATATAAAGTCACAGACTGAATAAGAGTGTACAGGGAACAAAACATGAGCGAGACCCAGGACCCGTGAGGTGATTAACTCGTAGTTCTACTTGCACTCCTGCGCGGTGCAACCATGCCTAGGAAGATAAAACCTAAGGATCGGAGATCACCGGTGTATTGGTGGACAGAGTTGATTGTCGATCTTCGTAGAATTTTCCTTCACGCAAGAAGGAGGATGCAGAGAGCCTGGCCGGACTCCGAAAGAACGGAGCGTCGAGTGGCGTTAGTAACCACCAAGGCCGTCCTAAAGAGGGAGATAAAAGCCAGCAGACGAGCCTGCTTCGAGGGCCTGTGTTTGATAGCCTATGCGAACTCATGGAGTGACGCCTATATGGTCAAAACCAAAGATGTAGCAGCTCCAACCGAGCAATCACCAGAGCTACTGAACGTGGTCATTTGGGGACTCTTTCTGCGCCACGACCCAAACATCTGGCCTCCGATAGCCTGGGGAACGCTGGTCATGGGACAAGTCTCCATGTTATGGCGGTGCAAGGAATGGTCGGCAATGATGAACATCCACAATCACGTGGCCGATGATAACGGTACCGTGGAGGAAAACGATGAGGAAATGGTTACGAATGATGAACTCATTGTGATAGGTAAGTCGCTAAAGGTGAAAAAATCGCCAGGGCCAGATGGTATACCGAAATTGGCCATCAAAACGGCTATTCTGTTTGCTCCCGAAATGTTCCGGGTGGTGATGCAAAGATGCAGCGACTCAGGCGTCTTCCCGGACGCCTGTTAATGCCAGACGCTAGTATTGCTGCCGAAGACAGGGAAGACACTAGGTGATCAATCGGCATACCTTCTGATATGCTTATTGGACACGACGGGTAAGGCGCTGGGGAATTTAATCCTCAACTGGTTGTCGACGTACATGAAGGTACAAACGGCCTGCCTGTCCGATAATCAGTTTAGCTTCCGTAAAGAAAAGTCATCGGTGGATGTCGTCAAGTTCGTCACCAAGACAGCAGACGGGGCCACCCAACGTAAAATACGGAGAGTTCGCTACTGTGCAGTAGCCACCCTGGCTGTGTGAAATGCGTTCGAAAGCACCAGTTGGGAAACTCGCTCCAATGTTTTTGGGTTCCCGGGTACCTACTACTTTCAGAATGTACAGGTATACAACACTGTGGCGGGTCAGAAACGTGCTCTGGAACACGATGTATGATGAAGTGTTGAGGTTGAAGTTCCCTAATGGCATTGTCGGCTATGGAGAGTCCATTGAAAAGGTAGAGTTAATGGCCACACATTCCATCGACATATTCGAGTGACGTTTGGAGTTACCCCATCATAAAATGGAGATTACTGTGGTCAATAACAGAAAAACGGAGCCAAGAGAGACGATTAGTACAGGTAACTGCACCATCACATCAAAGCGGTCCTAAAGATACTTAAGAGTCATGATCGATGACAAGCTGTCGTTTATCAGCCACGGTGACCATGCCTAAAAGAAAGCCTCTATGGCTATATCTGCATTATCCCGCATGATGCCACATAGCTCGGCGGTATAAGGTAGCAAACCAAAGATCCTGGCCAGAGTCGCTCTGTCCATACTTAGATATGGCCACCACCTTGAGTACCAAGAGCTACCTTGGCAAGCTTGAAAGTTCGCTCAAGGTAATGTGCCTAATAGTGGTCCGTTACAGTGTCACGCAACGCGGTCTGAGTCTAAGCGGGGATGGTACCCATCGGTATCATCATAAAACAAGGTGTAAAGTGCTTCGGTCAAGTGCCATTGACTTTTTCTGGAGATATCCAGATGGGTCAGTCGGCGGCACGGGGAAGTTATCTGCTACTCGACGCAGAACTTGTCTAGCCATGGCTGCTTTAGACAGTGTATGCACAAGTACGGGCATGCCAAGTCTTCCACGTGTTCCGTGTTCGTGGCGGTCGAGGAAACCTCAGCACACTGAGCCGTGATGCTGGTAGATCATGTTTTCGAGGTGCATTACAGGGTATCAGATCCGAATAAATTCAAACTAGGGAACACTTTTGTTTTTTTTTTTGTAGTCAAAGGACCATATCTTAGTCTTTAGTACATTTTATGTCTTGTGAAAAGTGATAATACTCGGATTGAGCCACCAAGGATGACCTTGGAATAAGGAAAACATGGTTAGTCTTCATTTATGTGTATTCTCATTTTCTATTGGAAGTGTTATAGTTTGAATTGGTTATGACTAGGGTGCTGATGCATGGTCAGTATCAGAGTCATAGTTTGTTTCCTTTGCAATGAATTCGTTGGTGACTGATAAAGGGGCGCGCCTTTGAAGAGTGGTCTCACTCCTCATTGCCAACAAAACATGCAATGGCAACTGTAACAACACCGAATACTTCATCATTTCTTAATAGTGATGAAGTAACTCGACATGCATTAAACAAAGCATACGGGATATACTACTATAGATCAAATTACTGGTCGCAGTGGTTTATGTCCCGAACAGAGGAAAAAAAACCCGCAGAACCTGTGTTCTTTGCGTGTCCTCTCTTTGTTGACGCGAGAAACTGCATGACGGCAGTGAGCGGTCGAGGCACGACTCCGGACAACCTTGCCCAGAGAATGTATCAAGACCGGGACGTCTGGGATGCGGTACCCACGGTGGCCTCCCAGGTTGTCGTAGAGCTCCAAGTCAGATGGCGAAATGACCAGGGATAGGTCATACGGACCTACTAACTACAAAAGTTCTAAGTAGTTAGACATAAGCGGGTGCCTAAAGCACAATAGCCCTCTCCGAAGGAATACCGACAGGTCCCAAGCAACACAAAACTGGCTAAATTAGTTGCAGTAACATGATTTTGACTTAGTTGTGTCGCATTCAAGTGACTTCAACTGATTTGCAACAAGTGTGCTGCTTGAGGTGGTTCCGAGGGGAAGAGGGGGGGACAAGGCTAAAGGTACTGGAGGGTTTTTAGTGGACCGACTCCATACCCTGAGTTCTTCAGGAGCCTGGTTGCAGATTTTTCTTCCCGTTAAAAAAAAAAAAAACACACACACACACACACACACACACACACACACACACACACACACACACACACACACACACACACACACACACACACACACACACACACACACACACACACAAAGAAAGGTACTCAAAAAAAAGTATAAAAAAGAGACATACAAAAATGGTCGCCATTGATGAAATAGATCATTAATTTATTGAATCTCCATGGCCGAATGCCAGAACTTCGCCCTTGACACCACTCATAAGGTTTTGAGCTATAGACTGCTTCTTTGGTTCGTCAGTAATTATCTCTTGAATTTCCTTGAATTTTTTTTCCCGATCGTCTGCAGAAGATAAATAAAAATGCCGTAATTCTGAGAAGTTTCCTTCTGAACTTTTGGTAAATATCCTCATGCACTTCTTGATAATCACTCCTGATGTTCTCGGAAATTCACATCTAACCTCTCAAAATAATCTTCCCGAAACATTTGGTAAGTTTTTAATGCTGAACTTAGTTATTTTCTAATCTTTTCATAAGTCCCATCCTGAACTGTGCAGAATATTTCTCACCAGAATTTCTTGGAAAATCTTCTTAAATCCCCTTCAATAAAGTTTCTTCTTGGACATTTGTGAAGTTCTCTTTTGAACTGCAGGGAAGTTTTCTTCGGGGAGGTCAGGTCCTAAATCCTGCTTGAACTACTAGGAAATACCATCTGGAAAGTTTCTTCCTGTTTTTCTCAGAAGCATGTACCTGAACTTCTGGGATAACCCTATTCTGAAATTCTGGAATGTTCGATTCTGAACTTCAGGAAAGAACTCTAGCACTTCTTGGTAGTTCGAACTAAACTTTTGGGAAGTCCTCTCCTGAATGCATGACATTTTTGAGAAATTCTTTTAATAAGTAGTGCCTTCTCTGGTTTGTTTCTTCCTGAGATTTGGGGTAGTTTTTTCCTGAACTTATTCCTTCTTAACTTCTAATAGGGTATGTGTCCCTTAACTCAGCCAAATATGCAACAATCGATTACATTTTTTATTATAACTCATTGGGCATTTGAGCTGAAAACAATATTAAACTAGCTATACACTTGCTAAGATATGTTCAAGAAGCCATCTGGTAGTATGTATCACGAAAAATTACATAACTCATTTAACAATGTCAGAAACTTTCGAGGGATATGGATGTAATGTTGGTCTATGAGTACTAAATTGGGTCTAATCATGGATGCATGTTCGTCCCATTCGATAGATTTGTTATTGAATGTTGTCTATTTACGTTTTTTGTGATTTTAGGTTTCAAGGCGTTCCCAGTTGTATTCGCTCTACCCAGCAAACAATTTCACAAATCAAACCATACTTAAACAGCTAAGAAACAATTAAGTCATTCTTAAATATAATTTAGTAGCCATTCGGCATTCAAAACATTATAATTCACTCTTCACAGATTTTGTTTCTTTAGTTTGTGTAAAGATGAAAAACATTTGTAGTGTAAATTTTACCAATAACAACATTTTTACTACGGTTTTCATACAACAGGCCATAGTTAGGAACCTAGATAAAAAAAATATGTTCCTAACATTGGGTCTATGGTTTTCATGTTAAATCATTGTTATTTTACCTATGTGACCTGTTAGTTTATAACGTGTGACTATTTTCTGCACATCTTGGCTGCATTAGTCGATTGACAGGTTCGATTTTGGCAAATTTAAATTATTTGAAGATCACGTAGATAATCTGTTCAGCTTAACCAGTAAAGCCGTTATGTCTAAAAAGTTAAGAAAATCGAAAACTACGCGGAAGTGAACAACTATAAATTGATTAATAATGTCTCAATTGCTTTGAAATAAATCAGCCATCCTGATCGCAACATGATTTTGTTGATTATCGCCGAAATAATGACATATTTGGTACATAGGCCGAATCAAGGAGCTAGGCTAACATTACATCCCGTTACCCTATGTCCCATCCTTAACTCCGAGGATTTTTTTTCAATATTTCGGGAAAACTCTCTACAAAATTTATTGAAAGATTCCCATTTGTTGGAAGTTTCTTCTCCTCCTGAACTTCATGGTAGTTTGTTCTCGAACTGCTGAGAAATTCTTGCTCAAACTATTAGGAAGTACCCCCCTTTGCTTCTGGAGTATTTTTCTCTGTTCTTTTCAGAAGTTTCTTCCTGAACTTTGAGAAATCCTCGTTCTGAAATTCAGAAATATTCTCCCTAGCACTTCTGGGAAGCTCCAACTAAACTCTTAGGAAGCTTTTATAAATAAATAATTTATTGGGAAATTATAGATTCCTCGTGAATTACGGGAAAGTTTTTCACTAAACTTCTGCATCTTGCATTTCTGGGAAGAACTTCAGAACCTCTAAAAAGTTCCAAACTTCTAAGAAATCCACTTATTTAAACGTCTTCCTGAAGTTTTGAGAAGTTTTCTTCTGATTTTCGATTCCTCTCCTGAGCTGCTGGGGAATATGATCTACATTATATACTTCTAGGATGTTTGGTCCTGAAGTATATTTCTGAGGCTCTGGGTAGTCTTCTTCTGAATTTTCTACCATGTGCCCAAAATTTCGGGTATTATATTTCTGTACTCCTAGGAATCTAGGACTAATTCCATAAACCAATTAATCCGGGGAAAAATTTCCAAATCCCAAGTGCAAATGTACTAAAATAATGCGTTAAGAAGCATTTATGGAACAAGTTAGAGTTCTAAGGTTTATTGCAATAGCTCATCACTTTTTACTGTTGTTCTGATTGTCAGTGTGACTTGAGAGCCAATGTTAGGATCACAAAAGTAATATTATTCAAAGGAGAAAATAATTTTGTTTTTTATTCAGACCCAAGGTGGTTCGAATAAGTCGAGCGTTTGGTCCATTTCCTACCACCTCTGCTTAGCATTAGTTTTGCTGGCTCCTCGTCACAAAAAGTCAGTTCAATGAGCTATTCGAACTAACGTAGTTTGTTCGGGTTTTAATAGGATTAGACATTTTCTTGCATTTTTGTCTCTTGATTTAACTGCAAAAAATAATGTTTTATTCTAGTTTTTATCCTGCAAACCCAATTACCACTAACCGAGGAAAAACGCGTATCAAAACAAACTCTTACTCGACAAATTGTGACAAATTAGTAACAGTTTTTGAAGGATCGACTGAGTCGACTAACTCGACACAATTTCGTCGATCTCTACATCTGTAATAGCAAAATACATCTGTCGATCATCACGGTCGACTCGACTTCTATAATTGGCCCCATAAACATGGTACTTACCTTACCAATCAGATCAAGGCCAGTATGGGCTCTACGGTACACAGAAGTAAAGATTGGACTCGGAAAAAATGCGACACTTTGTTTTGGGTGTAACTTTTTATCACGTGCGTAAAAATTATTGAAATTTTCAGTAATGATAGTTTAGAGTGTTATGTTTATGTGTGCAAAATTTATCGCCATCTGTCAAGTAGTTTTCAAGATGCATTCGAAACAAGAAGAGCTACGCCAGCAAATCTTGGGCGCGGTGATCGATAATCCTGGTCAGTCGAACAGATGGATCGGCAAAATGCTTGGAATCCACCATTACACCGTGTCCCGCGTTGTGAAGATGTTCCAGGAGACGAAGACCATCGAGCCGAAAACGGAATACTCAGAAAAGGCGCGGAAGATAAGACAGTACATTAAGAATAACCCGAACCTTTCCACCCGAGACGTGGCCAAAAAGGTGAATTCGTCGAAGTGGTTCGTCCAGCAGACCATGAAGCGGACTGGGCTACGTGTTTTTAAGGTCAGACAGGCGCCAAACCGGACTGACAAGCAAAACATGGTGGCCAAATTGCGTGCGCGGAAGCTGTACAGTGAGAAGCTGTACAGTGAGTGGCTCGTCATGGACGACGAGACATATATCAAGGCGGACACCAAACAAAATCCCCGGCCTCGAGTTTTTTGTCGGTACGTCCTGCATGGAGGTTCCGGAAAAGTTCCGGAAGAGAAAGATGGACAAATTCGCGAAGAAGTACCTGTTGTGGTAGGTGATCTGCGAGTGCGGACGGTACAGCAAGCCGTTCGTTACAACCGGCACCATAAACGGGCAGATTTATCGAGAGGAAAGCTTGCTGCCCTTCCACCGCTCTCACGGTGGTCCCACGCTGTTTTGGCCGGATCTCGCTTCGTGCCATTACGCCAAGCCTGTAATGGATTGGTACGAAGCGAAGGGCATTAATGTGGTCCCGAAGGAGGCGAACCCACCAAATACACCAGAACTTCGTCCGATCGAAAAGTTTTGGGAAATAATGAAGAAGAAGTTGAAGAAAAGCGGAAAAACATTCAAAACCGATGAAGCTTTGAAGAAAAACTGGGAGAAATTATGTAAGGAAGATGGACAAAGCCTCGCCCAAGATCTTATGAGCAGTGTTAAGAGAAATGTACGAGCATTCAGCTTGAGGGAGGAAATTCAATAAATAAATTATGCTTAAACATAGTTAATATATGGTTATTTAATCCCTGAAAATTTGAGAAGTATCCGATTTAAAATTAATTTTTGTTGATCTTTTCTGTGTGTCTCATTTTTTCCGAGTCCAGTCTTTACACTCTGCTGTACACAGTCTCGCTGTCTGCAGGTCACCTTCTGCTTGATCGATCCACCTTGTTCGTTGCATGCCAGTCGGTTAATTTTCGACAATTATTTTAACTGGGCTTTCGTCCGACATTCTTACGACATGTCCAGCCCATCGTAGTCGCAACCGATTTTAGCGGTGTGTACGATGGGAGGTTCTTTCAGCAACTGATGTAATTCATGGTTCATTCACCTCCTCTGCGTTGCGTTTTCCATCTGCAGAACTTATACTGATATAAGTTTGTTATATTTTTTTGTCATTGTAACCATAATTATATGAGTTGTTAGGCAAGCTCAATTACATTTTTACTTGGAATGTCGAGAAAATGGTGAATTGCCCCTTACAAACGGCATTATCATCTTTGGCGACTGATAAAAATTTTTATGGGATCAATTAAGAATATTTTACTTTTAAAAGGATATAAAACTAACGTTTTCAAAACATTTTGTCTATCAACATCATCCATGATTAGGATGTCATCACTTTGAATTCACGTTTTTAATGCGATATCAATAAGAACCGTGACAACTAACTTAACCCATTATGCCATAGAAACATTCCATTCTCAATAAACGACCCTAATCACTTTCAAATCCATGCTTTCAGATCTGCGAAACAGACAAACAAAAAATCAACAAGAAGACGGACGGCCGGTAGCTAATTGAACCCAATTATTGACAATGAAGATCCGAGAAGAATTCCCCTGAATCACTTCCCACCTAATTCCTCAGCTCATAAATACCAACTTCTACTCGGAAGCTAAGCAACCAAATCACACCGGAAAAATGCGCCTTCTCCCACACATAAGCAATGGCGGAGGAAAGCCCGGAAAGCCCGGACAGGAGAAACACGTTAAGCTTCCCAGCACAACGCAGTGGTGCCTCGAGGAGTGCGTTAATGGAATTGTGATGTAGTTCGACACAAACCCCTTCTTCCGCTGGCGTTGTCATCTTCATATCGTCGTCGTCGTCGATGTGTTCAATAAGAAATGTTTAGAAAGCAGGAAAAAGTACCGGATAGCTTTTATGTGTACGGTGGCACACGGGTCGTAAATACTGTAGAAGGAGATCATGGCCGGCCGGTGAAAGCTCAATAGCGTACTCAAAGGCTGACAAATTCCTGCTGCGTTTTCTACGGCCGTTGAGTCCAGAACTATCGGGGTAGCATTTTTTTTTTCCTTTTACGAAAAAGCTGTCACCCGTCCAGGATTTACAAAGACATTAGACTGTGTGAGCTGTGCGGTTTGATCTGAAGAGGAAAGCCTTTAATGTTATTGATTCAATTATACAGTCAACAGGTAATTGAGTTTGAAAGCACTGCTTGAAGGAACATCTTTCGACAAAGAAAAGACCAAGATGCGAAATTCCACTTTGTGCGATGGCAAAATGGTTAGTCCTTCTCGGAAGGGTTATTTTGGAAAGTTACTGATTAGAGAAGGTAATATCACTAAAAAACGATTAGCGCTTTTCCGGACGGAGCAGATGGTATTAGTGACAGCGAAGTGAAATTTTAAAAACTTAATTGGGTTCGCTTGAGTTCGAATTCGTAAGCTTGAGGGCATACCCTTCCGACTATACACCTCAGTTTCACTTCGCTGACTTACTGCCCTTTCAACGGTAAAAACCCGAATCGAATCCAGTCTCTAAATGACATGTGTCACACATCAGTGCTGCTACTTTTCAGACGATTGAACTCCAAGATCAGTTGTAACTTTGTCAAGCACCCAATACTCAACACCAGTTTCCCTCCAGTCAACTCAATGTCAGTGAACGGATCGGGTGCAAACAATCCCGTCATGACCTTCCCTCCACCCACCCCCACAAAACACCTGGCATAAAACTTTTCCCGACGAGAGGTGGTGAAGCGAATTTCTCAATTTCCGGAAGGATTGTGGGACAAGATTCTCCTCTTCACTTTTAAAATCGCTTACAACGAACTGGCATCAAGGAACGGGGTTTTCCTCTGCTGGTCGACTTTCAGTTTTCCTCTTTGCGACGTGTTTACACTCAATGATTGAAAACCACATCATAACGTGAAAGTGAGTCGTGCCTCTCCGGAGATTGATGTTCGTGGTGGAATGAAAGATGCAAGGGTGTGACGAATTTATAGACACATTATCGGGGGCCTGTCTCTTGATGTGAAACATATTAGTGGT